>JAECUM010013047.1:0-47280 GCA_016617855.1 Megalonaias nervosa | reverse complement strand
AAAATCTGAGTTCATGTACCAGTTCCTTAAAATGAAAGTGGGACCTTGCTGTTTATTACCAGGGTAAAATCTGAGTTCATGTACAAGTTCCTTAAAATGAAAGTGGGACCTTGCCGTTTATTACCAGGGTAAAATCTGAGTTCATGTACAAGTTCCTTAAAATGAAAATGGGACCTTGCTGTTTATTACCAGGGTAAAATCTGAGTTCATGTACAAGTTCCTTAAAATGAAAGTGGGACCTTGCTGTTTATTACCAGGGTAAAATCTGAGTTCATGTACAAGTTCCTTAAAATGAAACTGAAACCTGTTCATCTGGAGACGATTTAAAAATAGATTCAGTCATTTGTTGATGGGCCCTATAAAAAGATTCCTTTGGACATCTTTCCATTGAAGGTCAGCCACGGCCATCTATGTACAGGTACAGTCGTCATTAAGCTAACGCCTGAATTACACATGGATTAGTAACTACGATCAGCCTCTTTCCTTTGGATTGTTTTCTAACTATTCTAGGCTCTCAAGAAGCTTATGGAAACAAACTGTTTCTAGTTATATCCTAACGTTCTTGAACCGACTCATTTTTCAATTTTGTTTTCAAGACTGTGACCTTGAATTGTTTAGATCAAATAATTTATTGAATACATTTTATTCAGAATTTTATTCCTAATCATAATAATTTAAGCAAAATAAAAAAAAAAAAAAAAAAAAAAAAAAAGAAACACAAATTTAGTCCACGTATTTTTGGTCGAGAATATAGTATGCGTTGATTATGCAGAACGCCGTGTCACGCTTATTTCTGTGTTACAGGATTGAACAAAACGTCAGATTTGACTCTCACAAACTATTTAACATGGTGTAGATGTCGCCTCTAACGAGATCAGCATAGCTGTCTCGCATTCGTAACCTGGAAGAAAATTCATGACAATTCTTGCCTTGATTTGTCTCAGAAAATGGAGAGAATCCGAGAAAAGTTTAGTTATTTAGTTTATTTTTACAACATTTAAAAATGTCAGCATTGTCGGGGTTCTTGCTGTTCCTCTAAGTTCGGTGCAGTTCGATGATGATTTTAATTGTACAAAATCCAGTCTGGAAGTTTATGTTCGTGTCCAATTTAATTGGAACAAAAGAATTTTCATATTGTGCTATAACTATAGCTATGCCTTGCTATAACTCATTGATCTCGATGCACAACAGAATTATCTATGGGAAAATATTTCTAATATTTACATAAATTATTAATTTGACGAATGTGAAATTAATCATTATTGTTTTCAGACCACCCGCTTATTTTTGGATTGCTTTTACGATTCACATTAGTTCAGTACAACTGATAACCTGATCCAGATTGCTCCCAAGGAACGGTCGATTAAGATTATAGTCTTTAGCGGCATTTGATATCCATGTCAGATCGACCTAACTGGGACACATTTGGTGCAGCCTATACATTCATTGTGCTCTCTTTTCTCTGCACTTTTCATTTTGCATAATTATATTAACTTTATGTGATAAATGGAAGAAACACGGCGGCCGTTCGACTGTATTGGACTTTACTTTCACTGAATATGTTAAGTGTTATATCTGAATTAGATAATTGCCGTAGTACAAGCCAAATATTAATTTTAAAGAAACTCCTCCATTTTCGTTATTTCATTTAATAAGATCATTTACCAGTTTGTAAAAATGGCTACATAAAGACTCATCTGGCTGTAAGGACCAAAAACTTATTGTCCGACTCGATGAAAAATGCTGTCGATCGTCGCTATTTGCATGTAAAATCATATATGCATTTTCTAACTGTTTGAAATATAGTATGCTTCTGTTTCTTATAATATGTATTTCCCCGGCTCTAAATCGCAATATAAAATAAACCTTCTTTTTGCGAACAAAGTGCTTTATCAATTAAATTAGGAAACCATGATCAATAGATGCTATTATCCAAACACTGCAGTCAAAGCAGTTTATTATTCTGTTGCATTTGACGCTGTAATACCATATGCGTAACGTTTTGTAGTACCATATTATTATTCAGCTTAACGTTGTAGTACCAAAGCGGTAATCGGCGATAGCTGTAGTAGCTTTACATTAATCAGCGTAATGTCGTAATACCAGATTATTAAGCAACGTTGTAGTACCATATTATTAATCAGCTTAACGTTGTAGTACCAAAACATTTTATGAGAATGTGATTGATAGTCAATACTTTTACTCTTCCATCGTTTTTATTTATTCTCAAAATACCACAATTTTGTTCTGGTAAGCTTATTTAGCATTTGAACAAAACTTTTCTTTACAGAGTCAGTAAACAAGCGACAAAACTGGTAAGCGACATCTAGTTTATATTACTTTTTAGATTCTTTTTGTTATGATGTCATGCGCAGCTGTGTGGACCGTATTTCAAAGTCGGGCAAAAATAAAATAACGAAAAAAAAATTCAGTTGATTACTTGGTAAGTAAAAATTTTTCGGTCCCTTATATGATGCATGGAATAAAAATGGAAAGGAAGATCGGAATGCCACAAATCCTCAATAAATCAACAGCTGTCAAAATCAGCTGATTGCGGCAAAATTAGATATGGCGTCGCCTATGACGAAAAGAAGGCTTTATATGTTAAGCGTAAACAAATATATGAGGCAGAAGAAACACGCAAGAATGAGCATGAAAGATGTAGATACTGGCTCTGCATGGACTCCATCGACCTAGAGGAGGTAGAGATGAACATTCCCAAGAAACGCCCAGATTAGCACTGGTACTGAACACATTGTGACGAATCGGTGTCAAGTGCTGTCAAGTTGTCAAGATAATGACTTTGAAAAGAAAATTTCCGCATATATGCAAGGAGTTATATCCCACATCGAAAGTGTCAAGAAGAAAATGGAAGCAAAAGCAGATGTTTCATCTGTCCAGGAACTCTTTCCAAGATGCGCTGATATTGAGACTACAATGAAAGTCATGTGAACAGTACACCAGTCAGCAGGAAAAATAGGAGGGACATAATTGACAAGAACCTGGAAGAGGCGATAAAAGAGGACATGGAAAGAGAACGAAAGTGCAGATCATGAAAGTGAAGGCGCAAACATGATATAGATTTACTGGTTAGTATCTACCAAGAAACTCCGATGGCAGTAGATACTAGAGACATACTAGAGATAGCCAGATTGCTGAAGCGCAAGACCAGAGGTAAGAATGAAGAAACCAAGGTTAACTAAAGCGATCTTTAAGAAGAAGAGCATCAAGAACGATCTCTTTGAATCAGCGCTAGACGTAAGGAAATTATGGATCGAAATTAAGTTGAACCACAGACACTATGCTGTCTGGATCGTCAGATACAGAAGAAAATTGTAATGAAATGTGTGACAATTTCAGTAAAGCAGTGAAATTGAACTATTCTCTTTTGTGTATCATAGGGAATTTGAATATGAATTACATAGATTGTGGGTGTCTTTGTTTATGTGAATGCCCAGGATTGAAGTTGTTGTAGATACTGTGAAAATTTGCTTCATATAACAGCATGTCAACAAGCCTACAACGTATATGAAGGGTCAGGAGTAATCACTCTTAGACTTCGTGTTTAAGAATATCAAGAACATTACCACCTGTTGGCTTGCGTGAGGATGAGGTGTTGTTGAAAGGCTACAGCTGTGCAATCCAGACCAGGTCTGGTTTAGAGCGATAATAAGGTATACACATGATAAAGGTTAATATCGATCCATGAGAAAGTAAGTATCAGACATCGACTGGAACAGTGCGTTAGAGCATAGATCAGCATCTGGAGCATGGAACCACTTTAAACAACGACTACTGCAGAGTGATTGCGTACTATCAAGAAATGTAATAAGAAATCCAATAAACTAAATGACATTTTATCGTGAGTATTCACAAAAGATGACGTGCTTAACATGCCATCTTATAATAAACACATTTTGCGGTGCTTGTGTGGTCGAATTTCATGTGAATGAGGATTTGATTTTGAAGAAGCTGAAGGAACTCAGCCAGGTCTAAAGGAGATGGGTGAGGTATCAACCAAAGCTCTGACCTTAATATATCAAAAATCTAAAGATGATGATCAGCAACCAAACTACTGGAAACTTGGACACTGAACACCACTCTTTAAAAGCGGAGATAGAAGTTCAGACAATAACTACCGCCTTTTGTGTCTCACACCCGTTCCTTGCAAAGTTATGGATTCCTTGGTCAGAGATGCTATTATCTAGCGTATGACAGGAAACACTTTGTTCTGCATCAAACGGTATAGGTTTGTTCCGGGACGCTTTTGCACAACTAGTTACTAGTAACGTTAGAAGATTGAACAGAAATGCTCGACATGGGTCTGTCTGTTGACTGCATGTATTGTGACTTCAAGAAAACTTTTGACAAGGTTCCCCATGAGAGATTACTATCAGAATAAGAGCCTATGGGTTTCATGAAAGCTTTATAACTGGGTGCGCAACTTTTTTAAATGACGCAGCCAGAGGATGGTCATCAGTGGTACAAATTCAGAATGGAGTACATTAACAGGGTTGTGTTCTCGAACCTCTTTTCTTCGCGATCTTCGTCAGTGACATCCCAGTCGCAATCAACAGTATTATGAAGATATTCGCCGACTATACAAACGTATATAGAGTGGCAGAGTCAGTTGATCAATATGATGGATTACAAAATGACAGCAACACAATGAGAGAGCGGTCCATGATATGGCAGCTGGAATTCAATGCAGTCAAGTGCATGGTGATGCGCTTTGGATACAAATCCACTCGCCATATCTACTATTTGCAATTCACAGAGGGAACAGGAACCGAGCTTGCAACCGTATTAGAAGAAAAGGGTGCTTTGATAGCTGACGAACAAACGTTTTACAGACAGGTGGCTGCAGAGATAAAGAAAGTCGGCTGTATCTTGGGGGTGACCAAGAAAACACACCTTCATCTTGCTGAGGAAACACGAACAATTCTCTCTACTTGGCATTGTATAGACCACTCTTAAAGTATGGGAACCAAATTCGCTTCCAAATGGCTATGGATAACTTTGAGGGAGAACGAAAGGAGAGAACTAATGTTATTTAAAGACCTGAAAGACACTCATATTATGATAAGCTGAAAACCCTCAATATGCACTAACTGCACTATACGGTGTTGAACGGACTAGTCAGAGTTTAATCAGAAACGTTCGTTGCTCTTTCAGAATCAGCAACAAGGGGTCACAAGTACAAACTACTGAAAAAAATTTGTACCCTGCATATACACAAGTACTTCTTTTACTCACAGTGATTAACTAATAGAATTCAAACTCCGAGGTTGTCGTACGCGCCCCAAAACTGTCCAGCTTTAAGGACCGTCTCAACCTAACGCACATATGCAAGTAATATTCAATGTAGTGTTTGTAAAGAGCAGCAGGCATATGCAGACTCAACCTTTAACCTGACCATGCGGTATGAAGCATGAGGTTTTAAAAAGAGGCATCATTTCATTACAGCCGACAATTGCAATCGGAAAATGCTTGAGTCTATCAACCAATTTTTGGGAAAACACATCGAAAATATTCTGTTAGCACCCACTGCATTTGTCCTGTCTACGTATTAAAGCCCTCCCCCATGATATTCCCAGATCCCCCACGCATTCTCAAATTTCTTTGTTTTAAAGCATGAATTCGCCAGAAATCTTTCTTTTACTGAACTTGTGCAAATAATGCCATAATGTATCACAAAGCTTGTGACATGGTTTTATTTTGTCTAGCGCACTAGCGCGTGACTGACTTCACCATTTTCCTGCGATTTCCCGCTATTTAAAGCAGTATCAATCCATTGAATTATTTCCGATATACGGGCATCGGTTAGCCGAATGCTCTAAGGTGCTCGCCTTTACAGATCATTGACACCACCTCTGTCCGCCTGAGTTCAAGTCTTGGCTGTGCCTATAGGTATATGAGGATGTTTGCCAGTAGCTCCCCAACGATCGATCGTTCTTCTCGTTGTTTTCCCACAAAATATACTACCCACCATGCATAGCCTATCATGCGATGAAAATATAAATATAAAAAAATTTAGCGTAACCCACAACACTACATACCATTTCTTGGATGGTTTCAGACAACGATTAATCCCACTCCCCTCTTGCGGTTGGCCAAAATAAAAAAGTCATAAAACACTGATTTATTTAGTGAAGTTACTTATTTTAATAATTATGAAAGGGTAGACTGTAAATTTTATGAAACTATAAAATGGTGCATTTGCCTGTTGTTTCATAAAAATAGATTTAAAATTATACCCATGCTTTTAGGTCATGCAGACGCTTTTCGTTACCTCCTCTACGTCATTTTGTTTAAATTAGTAATACACAAAGAAAAGAGGCAAGTGAGCCTTTAATGGAACATTTCAGGATTTATTGAACCGCGGTGGATTAATATTTGGCAAACGCGTTAAGTAGTCTATCCGTTATGGTAAAGGTCAATCCGATTAAAATCAGATCTGCACAGTTGGTAACTTTAGGAATTTCCAGTCCGCTTATTTTTAGTAGCCTCTCATATAAAGCGTTACATGTCATGTAACGGTATCATCCGAATGACGTGTGTCACGTTTCAGAAATGTGAAAGCTGTTAGTAGTATAGTGGGATACCCTACGGACAATGGGAATTAGCATAAAGGCGACCCTACACGTTTCTTTCCCACTTTACGAGTTCTTTGATCGAGAATGCTTTCGATCTCGTACACGTCGTCTTCTTTTTTGGTCACACGTTGTAACTCGGGCAAGTAAAACGTTCCTTTTAACACTTCCCCGTTCCTGTCTTCCAATTTATAGACAGGAGGATGACGGCCACGCACACGTTCGGTGACACGAAACAATTCAGTGGTCCAGTTGGGTTAGTAACCTTTGTCGAAAGTGCGTTTGGTTTTGCCAATGCGCACCCAATCTTCTGCTGCCAACACTCCACCTTTCTTGGGGACAGCCACTGTCGGGGACGTACCAAACAGGCGCTCGAAGACGGTCACTTCGTTGTCGGGAGTCACTTCTTGGGGGGCACGTCCGATGCTCCGATGGTAAGATTGGTTGTACGATTGGACGAGGTGTGGCAAGACATCGATGTACTTGAGAGTGTGTTGATGTGTAAAATATTTCCACATGCGTTCTTTCAAGGTGCGTTGAAAACGTTCCACGATGCTGGCTTTGGTTTCGGGATTCTCGGTGGTGGAAAAATGTATGTCACGTTTCTTCAATTCTTTTTGGAAAGCTTGGTTCAGAAATTCGGTGCCTTTGTCAGTTTGCCATCGAAGAGGGTGACGCCCGCTTTGTTTCAACACCAGTTTGAGGGCTCGCACTAACTCACTGCTCGATTTGGAAGTCAATGGTACGACCCAAGCAAATTTGGTAAAGACGTCGATGACACAAAACAAATATTTGTAACCATGATTGTAGCTAGCCAAATGAGAGACATCAGCTAAATCGGCTTGCCATTGATGATCGATGCCCTCCACTCGGGTGCGACTTCTGGAAAATTTTCCTCGAATGGGCTTGTGTAAGGTGTATGTGACTTGTTCTTGTAACCAGCGTTGCACTTGAGGTAAATGAACACTTTTCAGTTGAGTTTTGGCAGCACGATACAATTTCTGAACTCCTCCGTAACCTGCAGGATGGGATGGATCGTAGTAAATGGTGGCTAACACCTTCTCCATTTTTAATAAGTGATCCACTCTTCGCTGATGCTACTCTGAATGGGACCAGGGGGTGGTTTAGAAACGACTTTACGTGTCCGATGTGCCACGGGAGTAGAAGTCGAAGGTAGTGGTGGTGGTGGTGCTGGAGGTAATGGAACGACTTTGGTCTTCTTTTCTTTTTTCACTTCTGCTTTCCCTTCTTTCTTTTTCACTTCTGTTGAAGGTGGAGTGGACATCATCTTTTTAACCCAAGCTTTAAGTTCTTCTCGTTGGGGTGTAGGGGAAGGGGTCAAAAAGGACGCTGAAATCTTACTAGGGATGGGAGCTGCTGACGGTGTTTGAAAGACTTCTCTTGCCTCTTTTTCCTCAGACAACCGTGGGGCTGCATCTGTCTTGACCTCTGGAGGTGTTAGTGGTGGTGTTGGTGAACTTTTCATCAAGGCCTTAAAATCTTTCAGAGTATGTAGAGCTGTTTCGTCTAAAGCTTTCTGGTGAAAGAGTTGCAGTCGTTGCAACACTTGACCGTACCGTTGAGATTTTTCCGTTTCTGACAAATCGCTGCGATCCATCAATGATTGTAGTTCGTGTTGTAACTGGGACATCTCGGTCAAATGAGGATTGGGAGGTAAATGCGGGGTTCGATGTTCTTGCGAACGATGGTATTCCATCCATCGTTTGTAAGGGACTAAAGCCAGTTTTCGTCCTTCCATCAGATTTCAAGGATCGCATCTGAGATCTTTTGACTCCAAAGATCCCTTTTATCTTCTTGGACCTTTTTATCTTCATCCTCCCAGGATGTTTCCCATCGTTTCCAATAGTCCTTTCAGCAAGGGTCCTCCTATTGTTCCCATTACTCCTTTCAGCAACATGGGCAAAAAAGGGCAAAATTCCTCCGCGTTGCACCAACATCTTTTTCTTTTGACCAATGGGTATTTTCTTTTGGACCATTTGGCGAAGAACGTGTCGATGTTTGGCTAAGCATTCTTTCTGGTGTTTAAACAAAGGTATTGTGCCTTTCAAGACATTCAGACAACATTCGCACACGGTGTCGATGACGTCTTTGGAGGCAGTTTGAATGAGTTTTTTTCGCATGGGTGGAGGAGCTTTGGACAGGACGGACAACATGTCCCAATGTTTGGCTAAACGAGGTGGCAGTCCTTTCCTTTTCTTTCCTTTGGGGGTAGAAGAGGAATGTCTTTTTTGGGGTGACATCTTTCTCGGTTGGTTCGTTGGTTCCGTGGCACACAGCAAAAAATACACTAACGTCGATGACTTGTCACACGATCTTTTATCCTCTTATGGGGACTATCGCTTCGTCATAAAGGTGAAGATGTGTGTTCCAAAATCGCCAAAGAATCCTCCTCTTTGGTGGCTCCTCTTTTTCTTTGGACGAGTGTGTCTTTTCTGGAGGTGACGTCTATGTTTGACTAAGTGTTTTTTTGGATGACGTGACTGTCTTTTTCTTTCCTTTTCCTTTTTAGACAGAAGATTGACGATGGTGTCGGTGTGCACTTCTTGGTGGGGCCATCTTTGGGCGTTCAGGAGCACAACAACACTAAATCTATCGTTTGCCTCAGGTCTTTTTTATACTGGAACGCGTCGCCACTGATTGTCTTTACGTCGTATCAACTTGATGACAGGCATCACACGTCTTGGAGGAGTTCGCAACGGACTAAATCGGGACAGTTCTTGCCTGGACAAAGCCAGTAAACTCTGTAACACACCCGTTCTCTCTTGGACTTTCATTTTAGGGGCAGGTACTTTGTGAGCAGCGGCCACTGCCGCTAAAGAGGAAGAGGGTGTCACCGCTGGAAGAGAAGTTTTTGGAGACGGTCTCTTGCGGGTAGAAGCTGTTTTCTGTGGACTTTTGTTTTTCTTTTTCTGAGGCTGTGACCTGGTCTTGACACCCTTGCTCTTTTTCTTTTTCTTCTGGGCACGTTTGGGCGTGGCTTTTTTCTTGGGGACGACCTTGGGAGCATTAGGATCCCATTTTAAGAGGGAACGAATGATGACACCTCTTAGAGAACCGCTTCC
Organism: Megalonaias nervosa; assembly: GCA_016617855.1. Classification (NCBI taxonomy): domain Eukaryota; kingdom Metazoa; phylum Mollusca; class Bivalvia; order Unionida; family Unionidae; genus Megalonaias; species Megalonaias nervosa. The sequence goes on along the minus strand of JAECUM010013047.1, from coordinate 37,604 downwards.
TCCAGGTTTCAAAATGATTTGCTTTTTGGTTTGAGTGTCAATGCGAGGATCATCTAGCTGCGTCAAGGCTACTTTGTTTCTCTCAAAAAAACGTTTGGTTTGATGTGGAATCTGAATGATGCCTTGCAATAAGTGACGTGCTGTCACGGTAAACCATCGTAAGACTTCTTTGAGACTAGCTTCTAAGACACGAGCACGTATTTGTGGGTTTTGTTCGCGACTGATACCGTACAAGGCACGAATCAATTTAATGGGAAGATGAGACTGAAGGGACATCATGTTGACGCTGTGTGAGACAGACTCCAAGTGACCGAGGTCTTTATAGGGCAATTTTTTGGTGATTGTGGTTGTGGTTAAGTCGACAAAGGGGACGTGTACACGACAGGCCCTCCGTCCTGGCACCAGTGGTGAAACAGATGGGTACGAAATCGTAAATAATTGGGAGTGGTGGGTTTTAAATCCACGAGTAAATAAGCGTGTGGGTTTTGAGTGGCATCGTGGTACGCATGAGTCAGCCAAGGCGTTCCTAACTGTTTGGCTAAGACTTGGACTTGCGATTTATCTCTAGGGCTTTTAAACAACACCACGTAATGAGCATTGAGATTGATGGTACGATGGTCTTTACTTTGTTGAAACAAATTTTGGGTGATGTAAATGACACTGGCATTCCGATGATGCCCTTTGCGCGTAAACCACAGTTTAATTTCTTCTTCGTCTTCTCCTAACATGTCGTCAAAAATAACCCAATGAGTTTGACTTGGGTCAGACACGATCCAGTCGTCTTCGCCAGGAAGACCTTCCACAAAGACGATGGAATCACCTTGACTTTCTCGCAGAAGGCTGTACGCCGATTGCCACTCTTTGTAACACCACACAATTCGTTGCGGTGGACGATCGATCAAATGATGTTTATGTTCGATCAAACGTTTGACAAATTCGGTTTTGCCTGAACCGCTAGGTCCGGCAATGAGCATGTTAAAGGGATGGCGAAGATACAAGGCCTCCTAACTAGTCCGATCTACGTGTTCATCAATGACTTTGAAAGTGGAGGAAGAGGGAGCAGAGACAGTAGAGGTAGCCATAGTAGTAGTGAAAGGAATGTCACTTTTGATAGGAAGACAGACAAGACAAGAGTTTTTATACTTTTTTAGGACACGTTTATTGTCATCTTTAAAAGTGAACAACACGAAAGACAAAAATACATAAAAGCCAAATGGCTAAGTTCATGAATAAAAGACACATCAAAACGATCATAGTGGAATATAAACAAGTCTCTGTACAACATTTGTGGTGATCAAGAGGTGGAATTGTAGGGACAATGTATAATGTTCTTAGAGTCTCTACACTCCTTGGCACAGTCACACAAGAGTCCTCCCGGAATGGCCTTTCGGGGATGTCGATAACGGTTCTGTCCTGAAGAGAGTGGTTTTCCTCGGTCACGACTTCTTCTTCTTCTGGCACTGTCACTAACACGGGTTTAAAAGTTACTTTTTTCACTGAACGTTTTAATTTTTTAGGATGACAAATCTTGGGCATAGTGTGTGTCACTTCTTTTGTCCAAGCCTCAAAGCCCCAACTTTTCCAGTCACGTACATCTTTCCAGTGAGGGTGCAAGTCACAAGCTACACACACGTCGTCGTACACATCTTCACTGCCTAAAAGTTGTTTTCCCGTAGAGGTTGAGAAGTATCAAGATGAAAGCGCAAAGCTTTTAACAGAGCGAGTCTCTCGTGTACATTTAAAGGGACCACTTTCAGAATGTCCTGACCGTCAAAAAAGCAAGACCAGTGTCAAAAGAGGTAAAAGTCAGGATACCTGTTATCATTGTCAAGAGAAAGGACATTGGTCTTCAGACTGCCCTAAGAAACAACAGGAGCAGGAGGAGGAGGAAGAAGAAAAAGAGGTACCCTCGGCGAAAGAAGAACCCCGACACGTTCAGAAAGAGAAGAGAGAAAAGAAAAGAAGACGAGAAAAAAGTGAGGAAGAAGAGGAGGAAAAAACTGTGATAGTGAAGAAATTCAAAAAACAGAGAGAGTGAAGAAAAAAGAGACAGAAGAAGTCTATGAACTTTTTTAAAAAAGTGTTGTGTTGTGTTGTGTTGTGACATTGAATTGTAAATATTTGTACCAGAATAGACCAGACTGAAAAAACATAAGCGTCTCTTAGTTTTGATTGCTTAGAATAATAAGGACCTACACTCGTGCACTCACACACGTACATCATAGGGTTAAAAAAATAAAATAAAAGGGATTTTGAGTTTTAATTAATTTTGGCAAAATGAATATTATCTCTTTTCGAAAGAAGTGAGTTGCCCGAAAAGGGCCTTTGGGTGATTGTTTTTTTCAAAAAAACAAACTCAGGAACGAGAAGCAATCCGCTTTAACTGCCTTAAGCCTTTGCCACGGCCAAGGCCAACTTCTAGACTTGCTCCTGTCAATGATTTGGTAGAAATCATGTTTTATGCATTCGCATTCGTTGGTGTGGATAGTAGATATGGGTCTGTCTTATACATTCGCATTCGTTGGTGTGGATAGTAGATATGGGTCTGTTTTATACATTCGTATTCGTTGGTGTGGATAGTCTATGTGTCTGTTTGATGCATTCTCGTTCGTTGGTGTGGATAGGATATATTGGGATTTTTTTCTTTCTCCCTTTCTTTTGTGTGTGTATATTGGTCTTTGTCCCTATAAAACTCCCTTTATCCCTATCCAATTCATTTCACATACCTACCTACAGTATCGCGTATTCAGGTCAGCCAGTTCAGTGACGTCACTGAAGCTAGAAGCTTCGAGGCTATAAATATAGACTAGGGTTTTCCAAAGGTTGTAGCTATAAATACATACAAGGGTTTTTAAACAGAAATTGACCAAAAATTGTTGCTAAAAATAGACCCTACCTGTTCCATTCCTCTTGTCGCTATACAGGCCCAATATTTTTTTGTCGCTAGACAGGCCCAATAATTTTTTTGTCACTAGACAGACCCATTATTTTCCCATGTTCAATTCCCCTTGTCCGTAGGGTACAAAGTAAGTACAAACCACCTCTTTTATCACAGAAGTCTATGTGAGGCTATAAATCTTGAGGCTATAGCGCAAACGACCAAATTTAACATAGAAGTCTACGTGAGGCTATAAATCTTGTCGCCAGGGTACAACCCGTCTAATTTTGACCCTAAAAATCTTGACGCCAGGGTACAAAGTAGGGTCCCGTAATGCTAATTCCCATTGACGCTAGGGTACAACCCCTCTAATTTTGACCCTAAAAATCTTGACCCCAGGGTGTCCCAGGGTGTGCTTTTGACCCTAAAAATCTTGACGCCAGGGTACAAAGTAGGGTTACGTAATGCTAATTCCCATTGACGCCAGGGTACAACCCCCTAACTTTAACATTACGGTCTACGTGACGCTATAAATCTTGTCCGTCTATAGTCACACCCATGTTAAAATTCCCATGTTAAATTCCCATTGACGCTATACAGGCCCAGGGTGTACCATTTGACGCTATAAATCTTGACGCTATACAGACCCATGTTAAAATTCCCATGTTAAATTCCCATTCCTATATCACCCCAGGGTGTGCTTTTGACGTTATACAAAATTCCCATTGTCCGTAGATCGTCCCAGGGTGTGCTTTTGACGCTATAAATCTTGACGCTATATTCGATATTAGGGTCCCGTAATATATTTTCCCATTGACGCTATATCGTCCCAGGGTGTGTTTTTGTCCGTAGAAATCTTGTCCGTAGACAGGCCCGGGGGGGGGGGGTGTCTTGTAATGCTAATTCCCATTGTCCGTAAGTCGCCCCAGGGTGATATTTTGTCCGTAGAAATCTTGTCCCTAGGGTACAAAGTAGGGTCCCGTAATGCTAATTCCCATTGTCCGTAGAGTACAAACCTCATTTGTCCGTAGGGTACAAAGTAGGGTCCCGTAATGCTAATTCCCATTGTCCGTAGGGTACAAACCCCATTTGTCCGTAGGGTACAAAGTAGGGTCCCCTAATGCTAATTCCCATTGTCTGTAGGGTACAAACCCCATTTGTCCGTAGGGTACAAAGTAGGGTCCCCTAATGCTAATTCCCATTGTCCGTAGTGTATCCCACTATACTATTGCTGTTATTTGATTGGTGAAATACAAGGTCAACAGAACACGATTCCTTGTAGGTGTTCTTCATAATTCCACTGTTGAGATCTAATTTATTCAAATTGGGTAAGAGTGTCGGGCTGGTCACTGTTTACACCTGAAAAGGAAAGAAAATAACTGTGGTCTGAGACTATATGGAATTTTGTAGTCTGTGTAAGGACTTTGGACAGAGTCAGCACGTCCGTTATGGACCTGTGTATCAGTAGATTGGTCTCCTACCATACTCATTAAATTACGAACGAAGTGCAGAAGGCACGGTACTGGGTTACACATTTGTAGTGAACGTGTAAAATTTTTGACAAACTGTTTGAATACTTTTACTTTTAAACCCTTTCTTCAAACATTTATTTTATTTTCTTTAATTTTGTTTTGCAAAATATTAGTAAAGCCCCCAAAACTATATTGCCATCACGTGTTATCCAAATACTTACTTTCTGCATATTTTTTAAACTTCCCCAATTTTGTTCTGATTGAGAATAAAACCAATTTACCTGAAAATGACTGGACTTTTTTCAGTATATTATCAGCACCTAAATATCTAAGAATTTAAATTTAAAAAAATGAATATATAAAAGCTGCAAGGAAATATTGTATGCATTATTTTCTTAAATTAAACCACAACAAATTGTACTAAAACAACTAGTTTTATATAGTTAAAACTAAACAAACTCACTACAATTTAATCAAGCAGTAATAATTAAGTTATTTCTAGCTTTAAAATAATGTACTTAATATGTATTTGCTATTTTAAACAGTTATATTCAAATCTTTCGTGGACGTTCCGGCAGACTGTATGTATAAAAATAGAAAATACATTTTAGGTATAGATTATTATATAATTTAGAATCAAAATATACTCTGTATAATTTAACTAATGATACCATATAATTTATTAGGTCAACGAAAGAAAAAACCCACAAAAGTTTACATTGAAATAATTTCTTCTAGATTAATGACTAATTGAACACACTCACTTAAAGCACAATAATCGAAGCAAGAAGAAGGTTGTGTATTGATGTTTGCCGTTTAGATTTTGTATTCTACACATATTTCTATGTTGATACTTACGGTTTATATCATGGAGCTATGAAGTACCAACAAACGGACAAATCCGAAACATGTGATAATGAATTGCACACAGATTCAAGAAGATTAACCCTTCCAAATAAATGCAAAAATTAAAAACAGCATGATTAAAAAAAATGAGAGGAGATAAAGATAACACAAGTAAAATCTTTAAAACATATTATACAACTTGTTGTAAAAACCACAAAGATGTCAGTGTAGAAATCGATACACCCAATAAGAACGTTTTCCACTGTCAGTACAGAAATCGATACACCCAACAAGAACGTATTCCACTGTCAGTGCAGAAATCGATACACCCAATAAGAACGTTTTCCACTCTCAGTGCAGAAATCGATACACCCAATAAGAACGTTTTCCACTGTAACCATTCATAATATATGGTTTGGTATTCTGTATCTTCAATGTGTAAGAATGCAAAGAATATATTTGATGTGTAAGAATGCAAAGAATATATTTGATGTGTAAGAATGCAAAGAATATATTTGATGTGTAAGAATGCAAAGAATATATTTGATGTGTAAGAATGCAAAGAGTATATTTGATGTGTAAGAATGCAAAGAGTATATTTGATGTGTAAGAATGCAAAGAGTATATTTGATGTGTAAGAATGCAAAGAGTATATTTGATGTGTAAGAATGCAAAGAATATATTTGATGTGTAAGAATGCAAAGAATATATTTGATGTGTAAGAATGCAAAGAGTATATTTGATGTGTAAGAATGCAAAGAGTATATTTGATGTGTAAGAATGCAAAGAGTATTTTTGATGTGTAAGAATGCAAAGAGTATAGTTGATGTGTAAGAATGCAAAGAATATATTTGATGTGTAAGAATGCAAAGAGTATATTTGATGTGTAAGAATGCAAAGAGTATATTTGATGCGTAAGAATGCAAAGAGTATATTTGATGTGTAAGAATGCAAAGAATATATTTGATGTGTAAGAATGCAAAGAATATATTTGATGTGTAAGAATGCAAAGAATATATTTGATGTGTAAGAATGCAAAGAATATATTTGATGTGTAAGAATGCAAAGAGTATATTTGATGTGTAAGAATGCAAAGAATATGGTTTAGTGGTCTTTATATTCGATGTGTAAGGATGCAAAGAATAAATCTAATGTGTAAGAATGCAGAGAATATATTCGATGTGTAAGGATGCAAAGAATATATTCGATGTGTAAGGATGCAAAGAGTATACTTGATGTGGAAGGATACAAAGAATATATTTGATGTGTAAGGATGCAAAGAATATATTTGATGTGTAAGGATGCGAAGAGTTTATTTGATGTGTTAGGATGCAAAGAGTATATTTTATGTGTAAGGATGCAGAGAATATATTCGATGTGTAAGGATGCAAAGCATATGGTTTAGTGGTCTTTATATTCGATGTGTAAGGGTGCAAAGAATATATCTGATGTGTAAGGATGCAGAGAATATATTCGATGTGTAAGGATGCAAAGAGTATATTCGATGTGTAAGGATGCAAAGAGTATATTTGATGTGTAGGGATACAAAGAGTATATTTGATGTGTACGGATGCAATGAGTATATTTGATATGTAAGGATACAAAGAATTTTGTGGTTTAATAGACGTTATATTCGATGTACAAGAATGCAAAGAATATATTCGATGTGTAAGGAGACAAAAAATATGGTTTAGTTTTTTATATTCGATGGGTAAGGATGCAAAGAATATGGTTTAGTTATCTTTGTATTTGATGTGTAAGGATGCTAATAATATATTCGATGTCTAAGGATGCTAAGAATAAGGTTTAGTTATCTTTGTATTAGATGTGTAAGGATGCACAGAATATGGTATAGTTTTTTTTATATTCGATGTGTAAGGATGCTAAGAATATATTCGATGTGTAAAGATGCTAAGAATAAGGTTTAGTTATCCTTGTATTCGACGTGTAAGGATGCAAAGAAAATATTCGATGTGTAAGGATGTTAAGAATATACTCAATGTGTTAGGATGCTAATCTTTATATTCGATGTGTAAGGATGCTAAGAATATATTCGATGTGTAAGGATGCTAAGAATATATTCGATGTGTAAAGATGCTAAGAATAAGGTTTAGTTATCCTTGTATTCGATGTGTAAGGATGCTAAGAATATATTCGATGTGTAAGGATGCTAAGAATATATTCGATGTGTAAGGATGCAAAGAACATATTCAATGTGTTAGTATGCTAAGAATATATTCGATGTGTAAGGATGCTAAGAATATATTCGATGTGTAAGGATGCTAAGAATATATTCGATGTGTTAGGATGCTAATCTTTGTATTCGATGTGTAAGGATGCTAATCTTTGTATTCGATGTGTAAGGATGCTAAGAATATATTCGATGTGTAAGGATGCTAAGAATATGGTTTAGTTATCTTTGTATTCGATGTGTAAGGATGCAAAGAATATATTCGATGTGTTAGGATGCTAATCTTTATATTCGATGTGTAAGGATGCTAAGAATATATTCGATGTGTAAGGATGTTAAGAATATGGTTTAGTTATCTTTGTATTCGATGTGTAAGGATGCAAAGAATATATTCGATGTGTTAGGATGCTAATCTTTATATTCGATGTGTAAGGATGCTAAGAATATATTCGATGTGTAAGGATGTTAAGAATATGGTTTAGTTATCTTTGTATTCGATGTGTAAGGATGCAAAGAATATATTCGATGTGTTAGGATGCTAATCTTTATATTCGATGTGTAAGGATGCTAAGAATATATTCGATGTGTAAGGATGCTAAGAATATATTGTTACGTGTAGGCTAGTACAAAAGTAACAAAAGAAAAGAGTGAAGTCAACAAGCTTTGTAAATTTTAACAAAATAATTTATTTCCCTAGAAAACATGATAAAAATATGAAATAGGAGTTACGGTTTGTGAATATAATACAAAAATTAATCCTAGAATTGAAAAATTTAAGTCCTATCACTAAACAGTTCTAATTGAATCCAGGTTCGAATCTCGATGAAATTCCAATATGGAAGGAGATGACGTCAGATGAGGTCGTTGTACTGATGGCAACAATTCCTCGTTGAATCACAATTTATAATCTTTCCGTTTAGAATTCCAGAATAAATTTCCACTGATTGTCTTTCTCCCAGAACTTTTATAAAAAAAGAAGTATTTCCCAGGGTGAAATAAATTATTTAAATAAGAAAAACTCAATTCAAAATAGCAATAAAAAGAATACCTTTCAGCCTCAAGGTATTATTTACGACTGCCTGGGTCTACTAAAACCCGTCTGTCTAAACAAACGATTTTAGATCACATGGTGGCTCACGTGACACGCTACGTGATTTACTAATTTGAACAGCGCAATAAATAGCCCTATCTAAGAATCAAATTCTTACGCGGGAAATATATAAAAAGGAAAGACTGTTTACAATTTAGCTAACACGTGGGCCGAACATAACCTTGGTAATAGCCAATCGTTTTCACTCGACGTTTACAAAATCTATAAACAAAAGTGAGCTAAAAATAGTGCTTAAGTCATACTTTTCCGTTCTAATCAAGTCAACAAAAGACTGAATTATTTTTTTCAAAAATATCAATTCCCATGAAAATAATCATTACAATAAAATGTAATCAAACAAAAATAACATAAAAAGAATTTAAAACTGGCACACAAGCAATTTAATTACCAATTCGTAACAAGATTCGATGTGTAAGGATGCTAAGAATATATACGATGTGTGAGGATGCAAATAATATATTCGACGTGTAAGGATGCTAAGAATATATTCGATGTGTAACGATGCTAAGAATATGGTTATCTTTGTGTTCGATGTTTAAGGATGCAAATAATATTTTCTATGTGTAAGGATGCAAAGAATATATTCGATGTGTAACGATGCAAAGAATATATTCGATGTGTAACGATGCTAAGATTGTATTCGATGTGTAAGGATGCAAATAATATATTCGATGTGTAAGGATGATAAGAATATATTCGATGTTTAATAATACTACGAATATCCTCGATGTGTAAGGATGCAAATACTATATCTGATGTGCAAAAATGCTAAGAATATATTCGATGTGTAAGGATGCAGATAATATATTCGATGTGTAAGGATGCTAAAAATATATTCGATGTGTTAGGATGCTAAGAATTTATTCGATGTGTACAGATGCCAAGAATATATTCCATGTGTAAGGATGCAAATAATATATTCGATTTGTAAGGATGCTAAAAAGGATTCGATGTGTAAGGATGCAAAGAATATATTCGATGTGTAAGGATGCAAAAAAAATATATTCGATGTGTAAGGACGTTAAGAATATATTCGATGTGTAAGGACGTTAAGAATATATTCGATGTGTAAGGATGCAAAGAAGATATTCGATGTGTAAGGATGCAAAAAAAATATATTCGATGTGTAAGGACGTTAAGAATATATTCGATGTGTAAGGACGTTAAGAATATATTCGATGTGTAAGGATGCAAAGAAGATATTCGATGTGTAAGGATGCAAAAAAAATATATTCGATGTGTAAGGACGTTAAGAATATATTCGATGTGTAAGGACGTTAAGAATATATTCGATGTGTAAGGATGCAAATAATATATTCGATGTGTAAGGATGCAAAGAACATATTCAATGTGTTAGTATGCTAAGAATATATTCGATGTGTAAGGATGCAAAAAAAATATATTCGATGTGTAAGGACGTTAAGAATATATTCGATGTGTAAGGATGCAAATAATATATTCGATGTGTAAGGATGCAAAGAACATATTCAATGTGTTAGTATGCTAAGAATATATTCGATGTGTAAGGATGCTAAGAATATATTCGATGTGGAAGAATGCTAAGAATATATTCGATGTGTTAGGATGCAAGAAATATATTCGATGTGGAAGAATGCTAAGAATATATTCGATGTGGAAGAATGCTAAGAATATATTCGATGTGGAAGAATGCTAAGAATATATTCGATGTGTTAGGATGCAAGAAATATATTCGATGTGTAAGGATGCAAAGAATACATTCACTGTGTAAGTATTCCATGTGTAAGGATGCAAAGAAGATATTCGATGTGTAAGGATGCAAAGAATATTTTCGATGTGTAAGGGTGCAGAGGATATATTCGATGTGTAAGGATGCTAGAATATATTCGATGTGTAAGGGTGCAGAGGATATATTCGATGTGTAAGGATGTAAAGAGTATATTCGATGTGTAAGGATGCAAAGAATATATTCGATGTGTAAGGATGTAAAGAGTATATTCGATGTGTAAGGATGCAAAGAATATTTTCGATGTGTAAGGGTGCAGAGGATATATTCGATGTGTAAGGATGCTAGAATATATTCGATGTGTAAGGGTGCAGAGGATATATTCGATGTGTAAGGATGTAAAGAGTATATTCGATGTGTAAGGATGCTAAGAATATATTCGATGTGTAAGGATGCTAAGAGTATATTCGATGTGTAAGGATGCAAAGAATATATTCGATGTGTAAGGAAGCAAAGAAGATATTCGATGTGTAAGGATGCTAAGAATATTTTCGATGTGTAAGGATGCTAAGAATATATTCGATGTGTAAGGATGCTAAGAATATATTCGATGTGTAAGGATGCAAAGAATATATTCGATGTGTAAGGATTCTAAAAATATATTCGATATGTAAGGATGGTAAGAATATATTCGAGGTGTAAGGATGCAAAGAATATATTCGATGTGTAAGGATGGTAAGAATATATTCGAAGTGTAAGGATGCTAAGAATATATTCGATGTGTTAGGATGCAAGTAATATATTGGAGGTGTAAGGATGCAAAGAATATATTCGATGTGTAAGGATGCTAAGAATATATTCGATGTGTAAGGATGCTAAGAATATATTCGATGTGTAAGGATGCTAAGAATATATTCGATGTGTAAGGATGCTAAGAATATATTCGATGTGTAAGGATGCAAGTAATATATTCGATGTGTAAGAATGCTAAGAATATATTCGATGTGTTAGGATGCAAGTAATATATTGGAGGTGTAAGGATGCAAAGAATATATTCGATGTGTAAGGATGCTAAGAATATATTGGAGGTGTAAGGATGCTAAGAATATATTCGATGTGTTAGGATGCAAGTAATATATTCGATGTGTTAGGATGCAAAGAATATATTCGATGTGTTAGGATGCTAAGAATATATTCGATGTGTAAGGATGCTAAGAATATATTCGATGTGTAAGGATGCTAAGAATATATTCGATGTGTTAGGATGCAAGTAATATATTCGATGTGTTAGGATGCAAAGAATATATTCGATGTGTTAGGATGCAAAGAATATATTCGATGTGTAAGGATGCTAAGAATATATTCGATGTGTAAGGATGCTAAGAATATATTCGATGTGTAAGGATGCTAAGAATATATTGGAGGTGTAAGGATGCTAAGAATATATTCGATATGTAAGGATGGTAAGAATATATTCGAGGTGTAAGGATGCAAAAAATATATTCGATATGTAAGGATGCAAAGAATATATTCGATGTGTAAGGATGGTAAGAATATATTCGAGGTGTAAGGATGCAAAGAATAGTTTAATAGGTGTAGCTGGTATTAAATTAGCAACATTTGAAAAGATAAATATTCAGTACCAGTATGCGACATAGAACCATTATATAATCATTTTTACAAATTCCTTAATCAAATGGTTAATATGGTTCAGTTCATACCAGTAGACAACACACAGAATTTAAATTATTCTTTTTGCTTTGTCAATGTAATACACTGTAGAAATATTGTTTCAGTGTAGAATAATACCAGGAAAGCACCATCCTTTAATTTTATTGGGTACTTTTGGCAATATTAAATATTGCAAAACCAATCATTCTAATGGGTCAATATATCTATTTGTAGAACATACAAAACGAAGTAGCAGCAGGCTCGAAAAGAGAAAAGGTGCAGCGGCTTTTAATGTCACAAAAGAGAAAACTGCTGTTATCGGCAAGGTATTTTCTCTCTCTCTCTCTCTCTCTCTCTCTCTCTCTCTCTCTTCTACTACTACTACTACTACTACTACTACTACTACTTCATCATTATCATCATCATCATCATCATCATCTTCTTCTTCTTCTTCTTCTTCTTCTTCTTTTTCTTCTTCTTCTTCTTCTTCTACTTCTTCTTCTTCTTCTTCTTCTTCTTCTTATTATTATTATTATTATTATTATTATTATTATTATTATAAGAATGTATTGATCACCCCCATACTGGAGAAAAGATTCCAATAATTTTTAAAATTTTAAAAAGGATTAAATATTCGTTAGTACATACGAATATAAAATTATCAAGGGGATACCATACGACGGGTTCCACGTAATTTTTTGTGTGTATAGTTAAGAGATAGAACTCATAGCTGGCAGCCGTTTTGGTCAAATTGTATTTACCTCCCTTTGTTCAGCAAATAATTCAAAATTAAAGAATTTACTTTTTTGTGGACTTTTGTCATCCGTGCAAGAACCTGGTCAGTGATCCAGTTATATATAAACAGCGGGACGCTCTCACCTTACCCCAACCTCTGCCCTCTGTGCCCTGATAACAAAATCCTCTGCCCACAGTACACTTATATCCCACCCCTATGCCCATCAAGAGTCCTCAATCCTGCCTCCCTCCAGATCACCGTGTTATCACCTTACAAACTGTGTTATTGTTTACGTATTCCAGATTCTTTTCTGTTTATTTAATTTAAGGTAAACATACGAATGAGTTTTTATCTGTTACTACTTCGAAACGGCGGGGAAAAAACTTCCCCTTCTTTCAACAAAAGTGACTCTTTCGCTAAAAGTTACTTCTTCTCATCGCTTCAGTAAATAATTCCATTACTAGAGTAAAATAAGACATGTGGCTCCATGCACTTTATCCACTAATTTTATACACTGAAGAAAATCGAAAAATCAACAGGCGAATTTTAAAATTACATTATTAACTGCTTTCTTTTCTTGACTTCGTGGATTTTTCTCGTAAAGCTTAATCTGTGTTGGCAGTTACAAGCTAACGATGTTTCGCGACCAAAGGGGAAGGAACACAAAGCTTCAGCTATGTGAATAACGTCACAAGATATAAATACACAGCCATGTACACAAATATAGCCGAACATTTTTTGTTGTCCAACCGTTTTCTCAACTATAATATGCTAATCATGGTCACTTAAACACGAACCGGCAATTGTAAAGCGTTTTATTAAAATGTAAAATCAGCTGAAGAGATCTACATTGGTGAGATAAATTTTAGTAATGTTTTAAGGAACAAACGGTATTTAGTGTTCAGTAGTTTCTGTAACCTTTCATCCACTTATTTCACGAACCGAAAATGATTTTTAAAAAAAATGTTTCAAAGAGCACTTTGCAATTCCAATGAACATTTTAAATAAATAATTACTCTCAAATTATATCTGAACACAATTGTAAGTTATTCCACAGACTGATCATAAAACAAAAAGTAATAGTCGTTTAACAAATCCTATTTATACTAATTTAGTAATTTCACTTGATCTAAGACACCATAGAATTTTCTTGGGAAAAACACAGATCTTGAACCCAAATCCAGGAAAACAAGTTTGTTTCTAGAATGTTCTGATCTAAAACGTTATGTCAACATGTTATTTACAACTTACAATCATGGACAAAAATTAGTCCTGTTTACAAATAACCATTATCTTAATGTATAATCAACAATCAACGATAAAGCATATGCACGCAATACAGATATAAATATCACAAATACCATACTTTGCTCCATGAATTACAGTATTCACGTAAAAAAATAAAATAATAAAAAACAAACAATCTTGAGAACTTAAATATGAGAATGATGTCGTGCAGCATTTCTGGTTGCTAGTAACATTATCGAATGTATATTTTATACATCAATTTTATCAGCACTTAACACTAGCTCGAAATTTATAGGTTTGGGGACTAAAGGAGGTATAGAAACTCTTTCTTGCAAGATTTGTTTTTGTTTCATTGCATAAATGAGAACAAACGTTTGATTGAAAGAGACGAGAGCTGAGAGGAATGAATCTTTCATATGGATTTAGGCTGTAAAGATCTGAGTTCAAATGAAAAAATGTAAAGTATACTGATCAATCAATCAAAAATGATATTTATATCCTTGAGACAATGAAACAAACAAGACTTGAAATATTCGATTTAATGTATGATACTGGAACATCAATTGTGCCTAGTTTATTTAATTATTGCCGCGTGTCACTCAAACTGTTGTTGATGCCGATACCAGTGGACTGCAGGCTAGTACTATCGCTGTCAAAGGTGAAAGTATCACGTTATTGACAGGCGCACAGGCAGTTTGTCTGACATTCGTGTCCTGGTTATTTCTGCTCTGACGATAGGTCAGTTGTCACAAGCTAATGTTCTAACATCCTCAAGTGTTTTCAAAAAAGGGATGGAGCAAAAACTCTATTCTTCTTGCACATGGTTTCTTTAATGACGACTACTGTACCAATGTTTGCGGATATTCATGCAACAGTGTGGAGGGAAATAAAGTCCAAGACAGACATACAGACGGACGAATATATGACAAAACCTTCACTGGGATAATAATTTTTCAGAATGAAAAAAATCTGTTAATCTTACATAAATGATACATTCACGAACTTAAAAAATTCTTTATAATTCAGTCAAAATTACGTTTTTAATGAATCATATCATGATATTAAACAAAATATTCAACATTAAATTTCTGTCTCTTTCGAGGTTCTATGTCACACACATTAACGATTGAAACAGGCAGATATGGAAATAAAACTAAATATTAAATAGACACTCTCTTTTGCTATGTAATATGAGTGAACTTTAAAACGTGCATCATTTTATTAGGGTCTCAGATCAAAATGTAATAACATTTTCGGTTCGTCTGTCCACATTGTTTTTAAAACCAAGACGCATGTTACAAGTAGATCTACCTTTCAAAGGTATCGCCTTTTCATGTTCACTTTTGACGGAGTTATTGCTCTTTTCCTATCAATATTACGTTTTCACTACTGCAGATCCTTGTAACCAGCATAGCCCATGAAAAATTGAACATACTCTGAATGCTGATTGGTGTGTAAGTTATCGTGTGGCCATGGATGTGTGTTTCTCGCCAACTTCATTTCGTATAGAGTTGTGGCCCTTGACAATTAACTTCATTTCTTCAGACTGGACTTCGCTTGTAACCAGCATAACTCGGCAACCCGTATAGATAATTGGACACCATTTAGATGGCGAATTGCCTATTTCATGTGGGCGTGTCTTTTAAAGGTTTCATTTCGTTATGTATATCAATATTGTGTGTTTAATTTTTATCAGTTACTGTCAGCTGTAATGATCATTCAGAAACGAGATGTTACATAGCCATTTTTTTTTGTCCATGAGAGTAGGTTCAGTTTTAAGCTAATGACCTATAAATAGGCTGTTTGCTTGGGTTCGGTTTCTATATAATGAACCAGTTTACAGTTTTCGATTGGATGATTAAGTCAGGTGGGTTGTGTTGCGACATAACTAAGGTGGGTTGTATTGCGTCATAAATTATGGAGGAAGTATTGAGAAATAGAGTCGTAATAGTCGTGGGGATTTATATAAGGTGAAAGAAATGAATAATTATTCATTACTATTTTTGTTCTTATTTTATTTTCAATCTGCAGAAGTATTTAATGTTGTGTTTAGATTTAATCTGAGAGTGATTATTTCTTTAAATTACGCATTGGATCTAAAAAGTGTTCATATGACTTTTTAAACTAAGTACTATTTCGGAATTATTGTTAATTCATTCAAAGAAGTTATGCACAATGCACTAGTGATACATCAAGATTATTGGCAACGCCACTCATTCAAGGCTATTATTGCGAATCTATGGTCTTATTCCAAGAAATAGAAAAAAACGAAAACTAACAAGATTTGCAAAATTCACCAAATAATTTATTTTTCTAAAATAGAAAGTGAAAATTTATAAAGAACTTACAGTATAACTTCTTGAATCCCAAAGAGTCTACAAAGTTCTATCACCGGTCGTAATGAATAAAGCTCAAACAATATTCCAGTGGTGCTCTAAATAAGGTTCAATACTGAATGTGTTGATGTGACTTTAGTAGCCCGTGACACGGAGATGCGCCAACAGTCTTTTGATGAATCACAACAATGTAATCCAAGATTCCCTTGTCCGAATTACTATAATTCCAAGTTAATGTTTCTGTCCAAGAATATTATCGAAAAGCACTTTATATTTCCAGTGAATAATAATTTGAATAAATAACTCCACCCAAGTCAAATACTGAACACAAGAAAACAAATGATTCTGCTAAAGATGTTAAATGTAGGATTGAATAATATTTCAAGTAAACAAGATTTTAAAAAAACTAACACACAAAAGGAGGATGAATGTCAAAAGTTCATTTATAGAAAATTCTAAGCTGTAAACAGATAAATTCTGTTACTAAAATTATAATAAAGAATGTGTTAAACATCAGGTAAAAAAGGTTTATCAATGGGAAATATCAAAATCTTAGATTCAGACCCAAATAAACACGTTTACCTCTATTGAAAATGATTTTAATATCTAACTCACACTCATACGGAAAATATTAGTTATGTATTATTTGTTTTAAAAAATTACTTTTCCGTTTTATGCAGCGTTCGATTGTCAAGAATTACCTACTACACTATCGGCCCTTGACTAAGGCTCGGTTGGCTGCTATACGTGACGTCCTTCTAGAACAAGCCGACCAGCCACTAACGCTAACGTGTACTGCCATTTCAAGTAAAACTAACGGATTTTGTGCAGTCGACGGTAACAAACCATAGAAGTGAAATTGGAATTTAACCCCATCTTGCCTCCAAACTGGCGGTTCTGCGAAATGTATAACTTTACATCATCGTATCTGACTAATCAAAAGTCTGAGCCTTTGTTACTATACATTTCCATTTGCTCCTCGATCTTAGATATGGTCTTAGCCATCAGTTCCTCGAGGTCATCACTGACAGCGCCACTTCTGCTCCGTTGCACACCGACATGAAAAAAAAAATCCTCCTCAGTAATCTTTTCTAACTGACTCTTTACGCGAAGGTTCAACTTAACATCGTTCTTTCTGATCTCCTTTGTTAGAATGTTTCTCACGCCGCGGTTTAGGACTTTGAATACCTTAGATAGATCGGCTTCTAGCGGATGGCCGGGCGATATCGTAGCTTGATAGTGGAGTACGATTATATCTTTTTACTTACGACTTTATTTTTTTGTACGAGAGTTAGTGGCTGAGCGAAGATCATCGTTCGGGAGCTTTGACAGGCTTAACCTCCTTTGCTGCTGCCCTGGGCACTTTCCGCCTGACTCATCGTTTTGCAGGTTTAGATGGCGGGGCATGCTGCCGTGTAACCAGTATGGATGACTGTCTTGGAGCTTTTAACTTGAGGAGGCAGCACTGGCATATATTCCAAGCTATAGGGCGGACTGTACTGCCGTCATTATATCATCGTATTCTCTCTCATTGATCTGCCCCTTCCTTAGCAGGGCGTTCATTTGACAGATTATGATACACAATCCTTCTCTAAATGGAGACTTGTCGCAGGATGTTGCTGACTAACGTCATCCCGCTGCGGCGATACGCGATAATACGATCTTGCTCCAGCATTATTCTAACTGAGAAGTTTGTCGATTTGCATGACTTGGGGCTAGGATGAGCTTTCTGTTATGCAGCTCGCTAGGGACCTTTATAAATTGTCGGCTGGCCTTTAGTTTGATGCATCGCAGCTAGACGGCCTGGTGGCCCTCATCACAGTGTTTGCTCCATATCTCTGGTCATGTACCGAGCAAAGCTGCAGAAGCATGTTCGTCCCCACTGTTCTTTTTGCCCTCAAGGCATCTGTTTACACTTGTTTCTTCCTCGTCGAACTAGCACCACTGATAGTATATCATAGACACACCGCGTCTCTAGTGAGGCGTATTGTTGGGGGCCGCTTGCTACTCTGTACTTCTTTGATGGTTACTCGTGGACGGCTCTAGTTAGTTTCGTTGTTGCTTGAAGCGGACAATGAAATCTTCAAGCATTTAAAATTGGGCCATATTTTTAATGTGTCCCAGATTCATGAGACTCATGGTTCTCGTTCGGGGTCCTCGATAAGATTCTTTCTCTCGCTCAGCTATTAAACTCTTTTTCTGGAAGGCAATACGTATTTCCTGTAAGATGACTCGAATTAATTTATAAGCTGAGGCGATGAACCAGATCGGGTGTCCACCCTCAGTCATGATAAGTACTTCCACAATTTGTTTACGCTCTATTGCGTCAGCTATGATGATGCTATCCCATCAGCACGCTGCGTCTTTAATTGGTGTGTTGTTGATAGTCGTCCACCTGATCCTGTACTAACGTGACCGCACCCTCTCCGACGTTCAAAGGGTCTAACAAAAAACGTCAATGCTGCGTGGCTTGTAAAAGGTGATACAAGGTGCGCCAAACCGCTAGGGGGTCAATTATGGGCCTCTTCCGCATACGCTGCCAAATGCGATGCAAAGTGGTATTACGACTCTGTGGTCTTAAACTAAGTAACAGAATAGAGCGAAAACCAACAGGTTTTGTAAACATTCAACAAATATTTTATTTCCCTAGAATACAAAGTGAAAATTTTTAAAAAATCCAGTATTCTGTATTAAGAATTCGTGTTTCTTATTTTTAATCCTTTTTCTAGCGAGTTCTATGTTCTAGTGACATGTCACGTGCATATAAACCTGCGCCAACCATTGTGAGCGTCATTCTTTTAAATGCAATCATTTATAAACTATGCAAAAAACCACAAATATCTAATAACGAATACAGAGGTTTCAATTATGGAAGGTTTAGAGCAAGTTTAAATGGAAACCTATACATCTGACCATGGAATGATAGAGTTCAAAACTTTCTTTTTGTGGTACCACATTTGGCAGCTAATGCCATTTTAAAGTCTATGAGATCGTGTTTTACAGTGCATTGAATTGCGTCAATTATATAACACATGTTTTGTTCTTTTAAGTATATTAGTCATGACCACTTAGAAATGTATTAACAATAGAAGTATGATATGATTTTGTAAGAAAATAAAACATTATTCTGTTTCGTTTTGTTCTGATTCTATTTTGCATCTTATTGCAAGGTGTGTCTACAATTGCCCGTCGCGATAGAACTGTTTAACGATGACCATGAAAATCAATAAGTACTTCCACAATGTCTGATTTGCAAAGTCATCAGAAGAGACGAAAATGTTATTGTTCAAAGCAATTATTTAAATCCCAATAATAAAGTTTGAACAAGCACTCTTGATACTGGTCAAAGGTCTTACAGAAGTCATGATAATGACCAGTAATGGGTAGATAGAATCACAGACTGATACCACGAATGGGCGAAAAGATGGTGTGGACTGTGTGTGAACTGGCTTCAGGTCACAGATTTATACCGCGAATGGGCGAAGAGATGGTGTGGACTGTGTATGAGCTGGCTTCAGGTCACAGATGTAAACCACGAATGGGCGAAAAGATGGTGTGGATTGTGTGTGAGCTGGCTTCAGGTCACAGATGTATAGCACAAATGGGTGTAAAGATAGTGTGGATTGTGTGTGAGCTGGCTTCAGGGCACAGATGTAGACCACGAATGGGCGAAAAGATGGTGTGGATTGTGTGCGACATGGCTTCAGGTCATATATTTAGAATGCAGATTCACTAGATGGCAGATTTCTTCACTGTATTGGTGCATTTTATCTTAATATAAGAAAACCTTGTACACTGTCTTGTGAAGAGAGTACTTTATCTCTGAATAGAATAAACGACACCACATTTCTTGAGATTCAAAACGAAGTTCGTATGAAGAACCCCATCTTACAACGAACCAAGATTTGACTGTTTCATGCAGCTTGCGATTGTCTAGGGGTCGAGTCAAATCACACTTGAATCCCATGCCTCGGTGATAAAGACCTGATACATAAACGAAGTAATATGATGCTTTGGCTTGACTAACTCACGCGGCTTATATTTGAACAGGGCCTACTATCTTCATAAACAGCTAATTGTTCACGGCCGATGGAGACCTGGCCTTTAGCTGACAGACGGGCGTGCGGACATACGGACAGACGGAAAGTACCACAATGATCTAACGCAATAACGTTGGGAATAATTCTAGAAATGAGAATAAATTTTATTATTACTCAACGAATGAACAAATTTCAATGAAAAGACAGAAGGACTTTTTGTTAAGAATATTAATTGTCAAATTTAATAATAAATATTAAATGAGTTCAGATTCTTGCTCAAATGAATTGTGTGGGACATTAGTATCATTGGGTCTTTCAGAAAGGTTCCTCTACATTCTTCTGAAATGCTTTGTGCAGCTAAATGGTGATGTATACAGCCCTTTTATGTTTGGAGTAAATCCAAACTGAAAATTTACACTAAAACTTATATGCCTGAAGAATTTTAATCAAAATATCAACAGAGTTTGCTGACAAAGCCTATTAAAAATTTAATGATATTTTCGATCCAGTGATGCTATATTATTGCGACATTTCTTTGAAAACAAATCTGAATTGAATTTTATAGATCTTTAATTTATTTTAGACAAATAGAACAGTGCTATTGTTACGTGTAGGCTCGTACAATAATAACAAGAGAAAAGAGTGAAGTCAACAAGCTTTGTATATTTTAAAAAATAATTTATTTCCCTAGAAAACAATGTAAAAATTGGAAATAGGACTTACGGTTTGTGAATATAATCCAAAATTTAATCCTAAGAATGAAAAATACAAGTCCTATCACTAAATAGTTCTATTAGAATCCAGGTTCGAATCTCGACGACGTTCCAATATGGAAGGCGATGACGTCAGATGTGGTCCTTGTACAAAATAGCAACAATTCCTCAATTGAATCACAGTTTATATTTCCGAATAATTCCAGAATAAATTTCCACTGAATTTCTTTCTCCCAGAATTTTATAAAACAGTACACTCGTTTGGTTTTCTAGAGAATAAATTATTAAATTCCAAAAACAAATGAACTTCAAAAACAATCTGGTTTCAACAATAAAACCTATCCAGCCTTCAAGGTTTCAAAAATACAACTGACTGACAAGCACTCAGTAAAGGTATAAATCCAACGAAATTATCATCCCGTTCTCACGAGATAGGAAAAATGTAATTTGTCACGTAGCAAGAACCCCTATCTACTCTCACTCTGAAATAAATTTAAAAATAAAACATTGTTTATTCAGACTAGACCAAATGACCTCGGCAATAGCCAATCGTTTTCGCGTATCGCTTGCACTACCGTTGACAAAGGTGAACTAAAAATATTACTAATGTAACACCTTTTACGTCTTAGATAAACAGAATTACTGAAAAAGAATTTCGAATCCCGTGAAAATAATCATTACAATAAAATGTAATGAAACAAAAATAAAATAAAAAAGAATTTTAAAACTAACACACAAGCAATTTAATTACATATACGTAGCACTATTAACACCAGCCATTTAGAGGTTACTAAGCATACTTAGACATTTGAAAATTTAACTTTTTTTTACAGTAATTTTCACTACAGATTAATCCAACATTTCATCAAGACTGTCAGATTTTTTGCCAGCGCTGTTTTATTTTCTTCATTAACTGTAATTATAAAAAAATAAACAGCACCGAGATTTGGAATAAAACAAGATAATTACTGTTGGTTTTTAGAAGAAAAATTCGATTAGTTCTGTCTTTGTTACGATAAGAACCAGATTGCACCGCTATTCCTCGGTTAAATCCCACATCTAGCTAGCCTCTCGAGTTGCTTTTTTTGCACACTACAAGAGAACTTTAAGTACCAAAACGCACCTTTGCATCATCTTTGTATTTTGTTCACAGTGCTGTGACATGTATCATACGTTAGGTCTTTGAGTGTTATAACTTCATGTATCTCAATTAATTTTCATGAAATTTCCAACCATCTTAAACAGTTTCTAGATTTTCCTAAATTTATGTATCTGAGTGTTGTTCTAGCGTTCAGAAGAGATCATCGTAAAATAGTCATTGACGAAACCAATAATAAATTGTCTAATGAATCTCCTCTTTTCACTATGACGCACGTGAGCTTGTCATACTGCAAGAACATGTGTTATTTTGGTTGAAAATCATATTAACAATTTTTTCCATTGTAATGCTAATCTATTTAAGATTAAAGATTCGTGTGTTATGAGTTCTGAATTTGAATGAAAAAGTCTATTAGTAATATACTGACTTAAGGAGCTTGACCAATAATTTTCTCAGTTTTGTAAACTAAGCTTCTACCAGAAAGTTACGATCTGCATGCTGCACTGTTGTTTCATGCATATCTGGAATCGCACGTGTTTTTAATCTTAAAATATGATGTTTGCGCCAGTAAAAGGTGGCTTCTAAATGATTATAACAGATAACTCCACATGTCTTATTAAGAAGAAATAATACGTAATGGCCGGTTATGAGATAAATTGGATTTGTTGGCGGCTGATTTTAGAAAACATCGCTGTTGCTCGATTCTGTTCATCACTGCAAGCTGTAAAAACATCCTATTCAGCAAACATCTTAAGAAAGAAAAGAAGAAAAGGAAAAAATTAATAGAAAAATACTTCTGGTGCAAAACGTTATCGAATCCTAGCATCTCTCATCCACCAGTTATGCTAATCGAACCGTTACGAACTCTGTGGTATGTGTATGCAATCATTCCATGATTCCAAAATAGTATCTGTGAAAACAAGTTTGCAAGGCACTAGAACGTTTTAGTTCGTTCATCTGAGCAATACTTACTTTACAACATGTACTCTAACGGCATTTTTTCCCCTACTTGTAAGAGAATCTGATACAAGTTAACTTTGCGCAGAATGTCGTCTTGAGAATTTCATTTAAGTGTAAATAGTTGCACTATTTAGTGACATATCGTTCAAATATATGCTTGAGTATTGTTATTATGTCTGAATAATGGTCTCATTGAGGAACTCGTTTTATTGGATTCTCTATGCACAATGAAGGACAGGTTTATTTCAGCTATTTCAAACGGGTCCAGTATGAAGATTAAGCAATAATTCATTTCTTGTCTACTGATTTTCATTGACAACGGTACTACTGCCTCACTGCATGGCGTGTTTAATTGTTGATAACCATAATAGTTTTAATCACTGAATTAAAAATTGACTGCTGTGCTCCTGTAGGGACATGAAGATAATGATGGCATTTATCGTCACGAAACTAACCTATTATCCAACGCACTCAGCAGCTGGAAAATGAGAATCACTGAAATATAAACTTAAAATAATTGGAATCAATCAACTTATTTTACATCCAGCAGAATTTAATTAATTAACCAAAGATATTCATTCCATGCATTTAGGATAAAAAAAAGTACAAGGTGGGAAATGAGTCCAGTGTGTAGCTGGTACTTGCGAAGGAATGTTGGTTGTTACCGGAAGTGATCGGAAGCTTATCGGGGATTGCGCCCACCTGGAATTCATAGACAGAAGTCATCATTTTATTCATTATGTATTCGTGAATCCAAACAAAACTTGAATGCAACAATCTAAAAATTAATAACAAATGACTTAAGACAATCACGTATAACTTTGATGTCGAATACTCGGAGAAAGGAAGAAAACAATTACGATACTTTACCGTCTATTAAGAAACTTGGATATGAAGGTAAGTGAATGTACGTTGTTCATGATGTCACGAGAAAGAGAGGTTCATAGTTTTGTAGCTTTCGTCTAATTTTGAAATATTTTTACTTAGATTAAGAATTTTAGCTCAGAGATTCTGAGCCGCACTTTACCGCTGTATTGTATTTAGGCCCATTATTGCTGAAGTTCACACTACAGTTACAGATATGCTTGATCCACCTTGCTGTGACGAGGTAATTGTGGACTCACTCGGCTTTATTCGGCCTACATCTGCCACAGCAGTAAGTACTTGGGGGGGGGGGGGGCGGGGGGGGTTTACTTTGGGGTTGGAAGATACTAAATGCAAATAATAATAATAATAATAATAATAATAATAATAATAATAATATTTTTCAGGAAAAGGAAATTGAAAATTTAGGAAGAAATTTTGAAGACATTGGAAGCTCTAACTCAGTGTAAAGATACGATAGGGAGATAGTGTTTATTTTAACTATTTGTGTAAACGAGTGAATGAAACTGAATTGAATCTGGTAAATATTATATATTGTACAGGGATGACTTTAAAGGATATTACTTATTGCTTCAAATTAAGTTACCTTCACTACAGGGACGTGTGCGTCATGAATTAGACGAAACTAGACTGTAGTGTTGACTACATATTGGTTTCATTGGTTGTTCTCGTTAAGGGTATGAGGAAGAAAGTTAACATTACAGTAAAATTCAATAACGAGATACTCTTTAGTGGATATTGTACACAAGCAAAAGCACACTTAGCATTGTCAGAGGTCAACCAAATACGAAAATGAAAAAAAAAAAAAAAAAAATAATGACGTAAGTTGGAATCACACACAACTTATCTAGATTAATGATTTAATGAAACTCTTGTCGCTTTGCTTTACCTTGAACAAGCTCAATGTTTTGGTCCCCTTGGCAGAACACCGCGT
The DNA here is from genome assembly GCA_016617855.1 of Megalonaias nervosa. NCBI lineage: Eukaryota > Metazoa > Mollusca > Bivalvia > Unionida > Unionidae > Megalonaias > Megalonaias nervosa. The sequence continues at coordinate 12,779 of JAECUM010013047.1, read as the reverse complement.
GTTTAATGTTGTCACCTGGATTATGTTGATAGCACATGCATCTCGTAAGAATTTGTACTTGTACGAAACCTGCATTTCTTTAGCTCCATCCAAATGACTTACAATTTATATCTGTAGTTATTGTTGTCTAAAGTAGTTACAAACAGACGCATACAAACATAGATACCCCAAACTATTGTGTTATGGTGCCTCTGCGCGTCCAAATCTGTTACTGTGCGTAGTGTATTATGGTAATTTGTCGAGTATTTGAAACATGTATTCTTGTGAATCTATTGCAGATTTATAGTGAAATATTGATTTCCGATCGAACAGGCGGCGTCTAGATATGAATGACGAAGGAAAAAAAAGCCACATTTGCTCATCATTTTGTTTCAATCTTGTGAAACAAAAGTCCAACAGACAAAAGTTGGTTATCCAATTGTTCATTTCCTGTGTCTTTGTTTTCAAAATGTTTTTACAATCGGCTGAAAGATACACACAACCCGTATCACAAACACCAAACCTCTGCTTTCTCTGGTGTGGATTAAAATCCTTATTTCCTCATTTCACATCATTTTCAGAAACGTTTACTAGGACCTAGAACGCGTAATTTTTCTCACATTTGTTCTTAAAACTTAAATGTCTTTCTTTTGAAATTACGATGGAAGGTATAGCCACCAGCAACCATTTATATTGTAAATCAATGCAAGCACTTTGCTTGTCACTGTGTGTATTTTGTATTTAGAATGTACTTAAGAACTGCCTTTGTAATGATGATAACATTGGGATTCATTTTTTCATAACATCGTCCATTTCCACTTCATCTTTGGGAAAAATAGATTATTTACGTCGGGTGAGCTCTTGCATGTCGCGGGAATTAAGCAATATGATTTAACTGCAGTATCAACAACTATTATGAAATACATATTTTATTAATAATAAAGAAGCATTTTAGAGGTTATAAATCAAAATGAGATCGGAAATACCGCAGGCCTCAAGGAATAAAAATGCTGTTACATAGTGGAAAAGGAACATATTTACTACATAATACGATAAGTGGAAACAAGGGAATTTTCATATTATTTTAATGTCTGGGTTTTAAAAGAATCTCCCCACCCCACCCCCACCCCGCACCACAACATATGCCGATTGTTCATTGTGGGTTATCACCAGTGGCGTAGACTGGGGAGGGCGGGGGGGGGGGGGAAGACAGTTGTCCCCGGGCGCCATGTGCCAGGGGCCAAAATGAGGAAAATACAACTATTCATTATCTCAGATGCACTCAAAGGGGGCGCCAAGTTTATGTTTTGTCCCCGGGCGCTAACTACCCTCGCTACGCCACTGGTTATCACACGTTTAGACATTTAATGTCAATAGATTATGCAAGGAAAAAAGCCATCTAACCATTTGGACAATTTAAATTTGGTAATCAAAGTATGCTGAGAATCCGGATTTAATATGTGCCCAACACGTTAATTGTATCTCTACACTAACTGGGCCAATCAATTGATTTTACATCGTATCGTAGTCCGTATGACTCGACTCAAAACAAAACACAAGTGCGGTTTTGTATTTGCTACATATCCCATCTATAACGTTTTCCAAATATTTCTAGCTTCACAGTATGAATGAAATTTTAAACGAACTGGTATTTCTAAAAATCCATTCACTACAAAATGTCGACTCGCTGACGACAGAGAAGACACAAAAGTAGTTTCAAGCTGGGTGTGTGATAATATGGATTTAACCTATGAACAAAAAAGATCAAGGATGTAAGATTACATGGATATGTGATAAAATAAATATCATCTAGTTGCATAGCACTAAATTTATTTAAAACTTCATCTGAATGCAGACTAGGACGCAGGAGTACCGGGTTCAATTTACAGACCAGAAAGAGTCGGCTGCAGTGGTGTGTCCTTGGGCAAGGCACCACACTCTCATAGTCGATGTATCATCAAGCCTTTTCCGTCAAGTCGAGAAAGAAACCTCTGATGTAATTCACCGTCATTGAGAATTTTGCTCGTCTGGCACAGTATGACGACAGAAGGAGACACACTCCCTAGCAGGACATTGTCGGCATTTACTGTTGGAGAACATATGATGCAGTCCGTTAGAGGCGAATTACCAAAGAAACCATCAAATGTCTGTGTATTCCTACAATTAAATCCAACGTTATATTTCGAATTGAGTGAAATGGCCGAGCGATGTTCCGATTGCTTACTCTCGGTGTCCAACAAAAACTTGCCAAAGCCACTAGCCAAAACACCTTCAAGCGGTATTAGGGTAACCAAATATAAAATGTTGTACGTCTCGGATGCATACTAATACAATTTTGATGCAAGCAAATCCTGATAGAATGCTTGTTAATTTAATAAGGATTTTCTTTCTTTATTTCTAATTTTTCTTTACCCCATGGGTATTGCTATAACATCAATAGGATACATATCGGTCGTTCCATTTTTCCAACTCTTGTGTGTTTTGTTTGTTTTGGATTTATTAGTTTTCGTTCAGGCACTGGCACCACAGCTGGATTAATACTCAGTTTACCTTGAAAAGAATTATGAAGTCAGATATTTCTTGGACATTTTCTGTATAAAAAGGAGTTCGATTTGTCCACTCGAGATGGCGTGCAGAACTATAATAAGGCATGCATTTCCATTTTGAATAATACACGAAATATTTGGCTCTGAAGAGATTAACTTCTAAAATTGCACCGGTCTCGACATTTTAAATATATTCTGAAAATTCGAAATAAACGTACAGACGAGTTTAGGACAATCTTTATTTATTCCAAGTTTGCCAATGTTAACGCAATTAATATCTATGCAGTTTCCATTTCTGGAATTTGGTGCATGGTTCTCAAAACTTCTTATATTTCACCTTTGATGCATACCACCGATATTCATTGTTTAGATCCACGTATTGAGAGATGGTAAGTACCAGTTAAACTTTTGGGAGGGGCATATTAGTTCTAAATAATCATCCTGGTGATGATTTTGGCCAAACTTGTAGTTTTCCAATTTTCCAGCTTGAATATTGAAACCTATATCATGATTGAGTAAAATTGGTCTTTGCAAATGAAAGCATAATTTCGTTGCAAAACTGTATTCTAACTAGCTCAAACGTATTTTTTGTTTCGATAAATATGGCCGATTTGTCCCTGTGACTGGATCTTGCATTGGTCACCAATAGCAGTACCTTACACTCCATGTAGCCAGCTGTGTTTTACAATAAAACTGTACTCAAGACCAAACCTCTTTGGAGAAAAATACAACCAAACTTATCAAATATACTCTAGTATTGCTGCGGACATAGAAAAGGCTTAATTTAGTAAACAGGTGCTATTTTTTTATTTACCATAGATTGTACGGTGCTATAATTGGCGAGCCTTACACTCGCCGTTTACAAAAGTCAATATTAAAATTACTTTTATTTATCAGGTTATAAAAATCATTTCATCCAATTCACAGGCACTATCATCTGAGATCTAAAACACAACAGCAAAGGAAGAAAACAATGATTGGAATGTAGAAAGCCATGAAGCAAACGTGTAAGACAAACACTGATTTTTGTTGGTTGTCTATCGAAAATGTATAGCCTGTCTAAGATTAATGGAGAGAGCACCTGATCCAATAATTAATTCTGCTGTGGGGAAACATTCTACCCAGCATTTCCCATATCTTAGAATTGTGAAACTAATTTGTTTTTCGTTGCGTTATAGAATTCAGAAAGATAATACATTTTTAAAATGTCTATCACTGCTTGTAGTTTCCACTTAGTTTTTGCTTTACTGATTGTGCATACGTGTTATTTAGAAATAAAAATTTTACAGTTTAGTGCTTCTGAATGTTTTGATGTGCTACCAAGAATGATTTGTTAAGAAAAAAAAAATGTAATCTGTAATCCAGTGTTTTCCAGTAAGTATTCAGAAGGATTGACCAAAACTCAATAATATGCCTACACTCCCAAAACGAATATGGAATGGTTTCTTCTTCTTCTTTACAAAAATTACATAGATTATTTTGGATAAACAACTATCTTGTCTAAATAGCGAAGTATTATATACTGGAACCATTGTATTTCAGAGTCTATGGTGATTTTGAATACAATTTAGTAATCAGTTTTCATGTCTCGGGGTTAAAATTAAAATGTAACAATTCCAATTATTATTTTTTTTTTAGGTATTAGATTACAATTTGTAAGAGTTTTATGCATATCTCTACAGTCCTTTGTACTTTTGAATAATAACCTAATATGGGTCAGTATATATGGGTGAAGTGTCTCGACTGGAACGAAATGTTTTCTTTTCTGATCTAAGAATTTTTTAAACATACTATTACAAAGATAAGACAAAGTAATTGATTTTCCTTTCCAATATTAAATTTGCTCTAAAGCTTTCAAATTTACTAAAGTTATCGCCACTAAAGATGTTGCTTGTAAACTACTTTATTATATAAAAATCTATAAAATACTGTTTTATCTGCGACCTTGTTATTTTCGTTTCACAAATAGGTAAGTTTAATAATTCTTCTTTCGAATAGCATTTTGTTTATTTCTTAGACTTTAATCCAAGGCATGAATACGTCTCGAAAAAGGATTCGTTGTATTATTTCTTGGTTTTTTCACATACTCCGTCCCAAGATCTGTAATATGTTGAATATCACCGAAACGTTTCGTAAAGGTGTGCTCTTAAAATGTCATTGTTCTTCTAATCCAGGAACGTTTGAGTGCGTGAATGAAGGATATTTAGTTCACCATTCTCACAGTTTTTTTTTATAAGTATATCCCTTTCCATTCTGTCGTTTTTGCCTTCCCAAATAATTTAAAAAACGATTTACTTAAACTTAAAATATTATCATGTTAGTTGGATCAAGCCAAGAACAAATGACTACGTTTGGAGATAGTTAACGTTTTTCGTTTTTATTCTTCCAATAGGAAACTGTTCTTTTCTTACAACTGAGTAATTAATAAAATCTAGTTTCAGTTTTTTTTTTTCGAGACAATATCTGTATTTTAGTGGTGGCAATTACGTTACTATATGGCATGCTGTTGATTATATTTAATTTGCATTGTTTGTTAAGGTTTTTAGTTTTTTAAATTTCATTTCATTATATGCATTGGATAATTGTTGTTTGGACTTGACCTTGTCCAAAATCAAATTACCTGACTTACTGATTTTGGGCTTGTAGTAAACATGTTTATCTCATTTGGATTCTATAACTTTGGAAATTTCCCATGAAATGCCTGGTCTACCTGTTGTCGACTACATTTTTGTTGTTATAAAATTTTAGAAACAAACTTCTAATTATAACTAAGATTTTATCTTGTAAATATCTGGAATCTTCCAGAAAGAAATTTTCCATTCGGGAATAGATTTATTTTATATAGAAAATGCTAATTGTGACCTAAGGTCAAGTAAAGGACTATATAATCTTGTTTTTCTAGAAATTAATTATTCGTGCTTTAAGATCTTATCAGAATCAATTGTATTATTGTTGAGTCCAGTAATTCATTTGGGGTGGAATTTTATTTATTCAGTTTATTTATTCACTGGAAATACAAACTGCTCTTCAAAGTAACATTCTTGGAAATAGAGACTTGAATTTATAGTGAAATTTCAAATAAGGATATATTCTTGGATTGTATAATTGTGATCCAAAAATGATTTTTTGGCACATCACTACTACACGGGTCACCAGATATATCAACACTTCCATAGTTGGATTTACTTTGGATTTCCACTAAGTTTATTCAGAACTTTAATCATTAGGACTTGAGTCTTTAATTCTAGGATTATTTGGGACTTAATTCTCAATACCATTAAATTCCTTTTTTTCACATTTTCACTTTGTTTTCTGGGGAAATGAGTTATTTATTCAATTTTACAGAACTTGTTTCTTCTCACTCTTTTCTATTACTTATTATAAGACCGAAGAATCGTTATAATGCGCTTTGACGAATTTGAGAATAGAGCTCAGCTATCAAAATATGTGGGACCTGAATAAATAAATACAGCGGTGTGTGAATTACAAAATCTGAGTGGAATATTCCAGTAGCAGTTAGAATTCAAAGAGAAAGAAAATAAATGCATTAGGCATCCCACCTGTTTATCAGAGGAAATTGTACAATGCAAATGAATCTAGCAATTGAAAGCAAAACATAATTAATGCAAACAACGCTTTATCTGTGTGTCAGATAATTATTTAGCTTTTTCAGTATGCGATTCCACATTAAGTCCGCCGACAATGTTATTGTGGAATGGTTTTCATGCAAATCAGGGCTCTTTTACAATAAAAGAGTGTTTTCATGGCATCAGTTAGTCCAAAGAAAATCAGTAATGTGAGTTAGATCCTACCAAATTCTAGTTCGAGAAACTGAGTTTTGTACTAAAAGTTATATCACCGTATATACTCACTGACAAGACGAATCCAACTGCAAACTGCATGACACAGATCTGCCATTGCATAAAGCGCAGGCGGATCTGGGTTGATGCAGTTTTTTAGGACTAAACAGGAGAGCAAACAACATAGACCCTGATCCGCCGTCGCATAATGTTAATCAGATGAAAGTAACTATCGCCCAAAATATGTTCTGCCACTATTTTCGAAAGATTTAGAACGAATTATTTACTCCATTTCTACTTTTATTTCACAGATAATGCCCTCATCTGATCCTGCAGCCTGGTTTTGGGTAGCGACTTGCAACTGAATCAGGATTTCTTAGCTTAACTAAATACATTTTTAACAGATTCGAGAATGGCGTGATAGCGAATGGTAGCTCTTGATCTAACGAAAGCTGAATTGCTGTGATTTTGTGCATATCTATCAAACAGAATGCAATTTGCTGTAAAGTAATGGTAATTTTTTCTGAACCTTAGGTTGTTACGTGTAGGCTCGTACAAAAGTAACAAAAGAAAAGAGTGAAGTCAACAAGCTTTGTAACTTTAACAAAATAATTTATTTCATTAGAAAACAAAGTAAAAATATGAAATAGGACTTACGGTTTGTGAATATAATCCAAAAATTAATCCTAGAATTGAAAAATATAAGTCCTATTACTAAAAAGTTCTAATTGAATCCAAGTTCGAATTTCGATGAAGTTCAAATATGGAAGGCGATGACGTCCTCTATAGCCAGTTTGTGTTGATGTGTCAACAGTTCCTTGTTGAGTCACCAAGAATATAATTCCGGCTTTTGAATTCCGAATAATTTTTAGTAAATGTCTTTGTCCAAGAATTTCGATGAAGAAAAGTATTTTCCAGGGTGAATAAATTATTTTAAATAAAACACTCAATTCAAATGGCAACAAGAGGAATACCTTTCGGCCTGAATGTATAATTTACGACTGACTCAGAAACACTGAATCTCAGTATTAACCTAACTAAGAACGCAATTTCAGACCCGCGTGATTACTCACTACAAGTCAATTAGCACGTAGGCTAGAATAGCCCTATCTAAGAATCTGATTCCCACACTGGAAATGAATTTAAAAATAATACTGTTTACAACAGAGCTAACACGTGGGCTGAACATGACCTTGGTAATAACCAATCATGTTCACTTAGTGTTTACAAAATCGGAATCAAGGTCAAGAACTAGGTCAGCTAAAAATATAATGTAGCAATCATTTTGCATTCTAATCAGACTAAAAGAATTGAACTGAATTTTTCTAGAAAAATGTCAAATCCAGTGAATAAAGTTATTACAATAACATGTAATGAAAATACAAATAAAATAAAAGAGAATTTGAAACTAACACACAAGTAATTTAATTACATATACGTAACAAGGTCATCAGTGTAAGTGCTTCCGAATGAACCATCCTGGGGCGTCTCTTGTTTGTTATTTTGTAAATGGTCTACATATTCCTCTTAGAGCTGGGTACCTTGAACAATTTCTGAACCCACCGCGATACGTACAACGGTATACCGCAATTATATTTGGGACCAATAATTTGATCCTGCAGAGGCCTGACACTTTTTTTAAAAAAAAGGTTTTGTCGGCCAATAGCCTGAAAAAGTATCTTGTTCTGATTTAAAGCCAAGTAATATTATATTATATCCATTCTATTATCGGAAAAATTAATTTTCTTGAGATAAAAATGAGATATCAGCTCAAAAGAAAATTGCCCCCCCCCCCTCCGAATGTTACGTGGTGAGAACATCATAAAAGATGAAGTTGCTATGTATGTATTAATTGTTGTATAAGTTGCAGTCTAAAAACTGTAACTAAAGTCCCTTACACTGTAAGTGACACGCTGTAAAATACATTATGCTGACATTTGAGAGCTTGCTTATAAAACAGTAAGTGTTAACACAGAAGCCTCCAGTTTACTGACGATACTATTGATATAATAGGCTTGGAAACTTAGTTGGTGCCAACACATGGTGAATATATTTATTAGAGTGGGCCAGTAAACATAAAACAGACTTAATCAGCAAATGAGAAAATATTGAGTGGAATTGAAAAATTACGTAAAATGCAAACAGAAAACAGCCGATCTCCTGAAAATCCTCGGATGAAGTGCAATCTTAGAAATGGAACACAGGTAGTTGACATACTAACATACGCTAGTAAATAACTAAAAAGTTACTTGTTTTTGTAAATCGGTTATATCCCCAAATTTGGATTAAGCCAGAATAGCATTCACAACTTCCCATTTGGCCATCGAATGGGCATACATGACACGTGTCGAATATGTGATTAAAGGATCATAAATATAATTGTATTTGTAACGTATAAAATTAATATGTGACAAATATAACTGTTTTTTTTTTAAATAATAATTTTGTAAATTATTTTGTCATGAAAAGGAAAACATGCTATTAATATCATTAAATTAGTAACACAGTTACTCGGCCATTTCCGTAGATCTCTTACTGACGGAAACTTCGGAAGTACCGGTCCAGTGAAAAGTACCTTGATACGTACCTCCTTCAAAAAATATTGCTGTAAAACGGTATACCGGTAATATCGCGCATTTCTAATTTCTCTTAAAGAAGCTGATTTAAGTATGTACATCGACAATACTGCTTCTCTCTCTCTCTCTCTCTCTCTCTCTCTCTCTCTCTCTCTCTCTCTCTCTCTCTCTCTCTCTCTGCTGACAAAATAAGCTCAGCTCTGCAGTCTGAACTACTAATGTCTATGATAAGATGAACGCCAACAAAATAAGTATCCACATTATTGGAAAAAAACCAATTCTGTTTCCTATGTCCCCCCCCCCAGACCCCCCCTAAAAAAAACCCCCAAGGCAAAACCTTTTGAAACGAACTTATCTTTTAAATCTAACCAAGAGACAGTTTCAAGAGTCGAGAACTGCATCTGCTTACGTATTACTTCAAACAAGAAATTGACTTTGAAGCAAAATTACAGAAAGAAATTTGCAAATTAGATTTATTGGGATTCTGATATTCTTTCATTCCAATCCATTGTTAGAAAATCTTGTATAATACTCTCATTCTCTCACATATCAGATGTTGTCATAATATTTTCGTGTAGTCTGCTAAAACTTATATTGATATATTTCCGAAAATACTTTTGCACGCAGAGGTCTCACTACCGAGCGAATCAAAACATCTGCGTGCTTTGACAGTCCATGTTTGCCCTATTTCCCCTATTTCCAAGGACTTTAAGATAACCGGTCGCTGTCAACTGAAAGGTTCTTTAACACGCAAACGCTACCAATATTTTTTTTCTCTAACTACCTAATTACCACACATTACGAAACTCTAATAATTACATACTTACATGGTTTTTGTTTTTTCACGTTTGTATGATTTCTCAAACCGAATATTAGTATTTCACACCATATAATACAAAACACGATCCAAACACCCAATACAGAGAATTATTCCCATGTCAAATGACTAAACATGTAGACCTAAAAATATCCAGATAATTTCGTATGTTAAGAAATTAGGGAGGGTCCATTTTACGAAACTAATCCATGCTGTCATAAAGTCTCGTGAAAATGCTGTATATTATGACGTTTGCTCATAGACATTAGCTAATTACTCGGTTTGAGAAATATCTTCTCAACGCCGACTCCCCATAATCAACAAATAATAAACTGAAATTCAACAAAGCTTTAAAAGGATCCGTAATACAAATATCACATGCCCTACGTTTATTACAACAGAAAATCGCAGCATGTGCATAATTTTAACTCTCCTTATCGTACTCACACCATGAATACGCTCAATCAGGTAAATTTTATACTTATTTATGAGCAGATTATCTGCAACAGATGCTGCTTAATTTGGAAGGTAGAACATGGCTTGAGAAATTATTCATTTAATATTTACCACAAATGGTATAATTTAAATAAATCATCACCACACCTCACCGCACCCCTACTCATCAAATAGCGTGTATATGTTTGGAGTGAGAAAAAGTTAGAGACAGAATGTTTTAATGACTGTGTACAGATAAATCTAGTTGTTTATGTTCAAAAACCTCGATTTTCTATGTATTTCAGAACAGATGTTCTACGACATATGAAGCTTAAGGCCGTGCATTGTTTGATACATATACAAGTCGTGCATTGCCTGATACATACAGAAGTCGTGCATTGCTTTATTCATAAAAAGGTCATGCATTGCTTGATACATATAAATGTGCATTTCTTGATACATATAAAATTCGTGCATTGCTTGTTACATGAAATAGTCGTGCACTGCTTGATGCATACAAAAGCCGTGCATTGCTTGATACAAATAAAATTCGTGCATTGCTTGATACATATAAAGTCGTGCATTGCTTGATACATACAAAATTCGTGCATTGCTTGATACAGATAGAAGTCGTGTATTGCATGAAGCATATAAAAGTCGTTACTCATTTAATGTTTAGCAGGATCTGTTCTGAAGAATTTATGTGAAAATAACAGAATTCATCATACATTGGTGTTGGGTAGGGAAATCTTAGCCGAGGGCAGGAACGAAGAACTTTGGAGTTCCTGCCCATAAATTCTGATCCCGAAGATGAAATTTCCCCATCACACACCAACAAATATGAGGAAAAAATAGACCAAGCAGATGGTGGATCATCGGTATGGATTTAGCTGAAGAAAGACTTAGCATTTTCTGAACGTTCTTTTTACTTCATATAAGTTACGTTAATGAAACAAGATTGCATGTCCTTTATTGTAAGGAAGATTGAAAATTTATAAAGCTGAAAATAAATGACTTTTCCATATTCAAAAAGCGAGAAATATGCAGATGTTTGTGATGTAAGTGTCGCTGAGTGCCCTCATGTGAGAGGCCTATTGTGCATTGAACGCGTTTTTTCCTTGTGTGATATAATGTTTCTGAGCTGGAATAAATCTATTCTGATATTGTAGTTTTATTGAAAACAAGAGTAGGGATCTTGGAGATTTATTATGATGAATAACTCCCATGACCAAGAACATAATTTGATGACTGTTAGGAAGATTACTCTTCTTTCTGCGTTGTTTCCAGTAATGGAGTATACACAAAACATGGAATATATAGAGGATATCTACGTTTTCTAAGTAGACATACGCAAATATTTCACGATCGAAGGGGAAACATTGTATTACCACACATGGTTTCGCCACAAGTGACAGTACAAAGTGTTTCCAATTCACAAGTGAAATATTTCCGTATATCAGCTAAAATAATATAATTTTTAAATGCAAAAAACCAAATCGTCGATCTGCCTGGATTTTCTCCACAATGTATTAATGCAAGTAAGAGTTGTCGAGTCTCAGACTCGGCCAATGTGGATACGTGAGAAAGCTTGCCAGTAGCTTCTCGTGGGTCGGTGGTTCTTTCCGGGATTTGGTTCTTCCTCCATCATTTATAATGGCCGCCATGTATAGCCTATCTTGTACTGAAAATGGCGTTACACCCTATAACAACAACAACAATAACAACAATTAACAGTTGAATAACTACACCGATAAAATGAAGTTCTAAAATTTTACAATAATTGTGGGACAGCGACTGTTTACAAATTAACTTGTACATATCATACTCTAAATTGTGTGGGTTTGTTTGTGAAAAGAGTGACTGCATTATGAAAATGGAAGAGTTTTCTTTTAACACTATTTGATGCGCGGATTGATACTGTTGGCGTGAGGTATTGTCGAAACATCACAGAACGGTTACATCTGACAGCCTTAGGAGCTTAACATCTTTAAACAAAAGAATTTAATGATTGTGATTTTACTTCTAAGGATTTTCATTCTTAATTTTGTTAATTTCTACATTCAAATATGAAACGTTGTTTATCCACGGCAAGATCGAACTCTAGCTCGCTATCAGACACTGCATCCAATTTTCGATTGTCACTTAATTTCGGTTTGCAATCAACACAAACCAATGCTCGACTTATATATCGTTGTCAAACACGATTTTGATGCAAGTTAAAATTTCTACTATAAAATTGTATTACTATATTTAATCACAATTTTTTTCTTAAGGATGTGTACCGTTTGTCGAAGAGTATCACGTGTATACAATATTGTACGGGCGACGCAGCAGCAGGTCACGAAAGTCCAGTCACTGACAATTTCCATGAATCATCTAGAGAACTAATTATAAAAAGTTTTCCTTGAACACAACTTTCTACTGTTTGGCGTTTGGTTTTATGCAATTCTTGATGTCACCTCACTAATTGCATAAATGTATTATATAAATGTCCAATAGAGGGTATACAGTTTTGACATTGTTAGATCTGTACATCCCAATGTGGAGAGAGAGAGAGAGAGAGAGAGAGAGAGAGAGAGAGAGAGAGAGAGAGAGAGAGAGAGAGAGAGAGAGAGAGAGAGAGAGA
>JAECUM010013045.1:0-20761 GCA_016617855.1 Megalonaias nervosa | reverse complement strand
TGGTAACAGCCGTATCTAGCACGAAATTTAAAATGGCTACAGGTCAGATGGTTGTGCTTTTCTACATAGATTTAAAAGTCACCAAACATAGAATTTGTTCCGGAAATATAATGTACATGTCACCAAAACAACCCTTTAGCCGACGGTATCTCCGCAGCCACGAGAAATACCGGTAAGTGTATAAAATGTACACCGATGTGTGCAGACAAAAGTGGCAGCGAACAATCGCAGCATTCAATGAATAGGTGATATCAGTCCCTAACCCGAAAATCAGCATCATCACGGGGTAAGGCTGATTTATAGGTCTAGATCAGGCGCTGAGACACGTACTGGTGCTTGATAAAATTCATCGTGTACTGAAGTTTAATCAGGCTCCGTGGATGAAAAGTTACATTAACCTCAATACATCGCAACGAACCAATGTTAACACGGACTTCGACAAAGATTTCTTCAAACTCATGAACAAGACCGTCTTCGGAAAGACCATCGAAAACACAAGAAAACGCAGAAACATTGAATCATTAAGTACGTGCCATGACGTGATAAACTTGTCTCATCGAATGCCTTCATGCACATGAAAATCTTTGACGAAGAGTTAGTTGAGATGGAGTCCAGAAAAAACAAGCTTAAGCTAGATAAACCCATTTACGTTGGAGCCGCTGTACTCGAGCTTTCGAAAATGCTCATGCTCGATTTCCGTTATGGATTTATATAGTCGAAGTACGGAGGTCGTGCTAGTCTGTTCATGACGGATACCGATTCACTCATACATGAGATTCAAACAGTAGAAGTTTACCAGGATATATATGTACGATCACCGAGAATACTTTGACCTCAGTGATTATCCAGATGATAACCCGCTTTACTGTACAGATAAGAAAAAGGTTCTTGGAAAGTTCAAGGACGAAGCCAATGGTGATCTCATAGTCGAATCCATCGCACTAAGATCAAAATGTACTGTTTCACAACAAACACAGGCGACTTAGTGACTACCCTTGCAAAATTGGTTGCAAAACCCCACTTTTTCTGCGACTGAGTGACCCCACCCAGAAAAGTGGTCCAGAACCCCCACTCTAACATACTGCTCAGGTTGGCAGAGGTTAAGGTGTAGGAAACATTGTATTCAGAAATAAGCAACATAACTAGCTATGATTGGTGCATTATGTAAGAATTGTAGTTTCTGTCAGGCTTTAAAATATTCTCGTGTATAGAAATACTATTTCATGTACACTTTGTATAATTCATAAGAGTTCTTATGTAATTATATTTTACCTCATATATAGTTAACATATGGTAAAAAGAAAGCTTTATTATATAAATCTTTATTTTTCTTTATGGAGAGAAGTGTTATGTATATGTAATTTAATTACTTGTTTGTTAGTTTTACATTTTGTATTTTATTTTATTCCATTACGTGTTATTCTAGTGACAATTTTGTCTACTGGATTTGATTTTTTTAATGCATTTTCAATGATGTTTATGACATTTAAAAAAAATCATAAAAAGTACAAAATATGATCTAGATATGAATTAACATAATCTCACATGTTGCCAAGATACTAAACTGGTAGCTCTTAAACTTGTTTAGTCTCTACAGAGTTATTTCTCTAAACTGCAATAAAGTACCTGGTTCTGTCCTTGTAAAATTGACGATCCAACATTGTTCTCTATGACAGCGTGTGACACCCATGCTGAGGCAAGATAGAAAGTATATTTATTTCACAAAACATTAGCATTGAGGTCTATGGAAATACAATTGGTATCGTGATACCTACAACAATAACAGATATGAACTAAACATAAACTTCTGCAACTTCAGAATGTTTACAGCATTCCGTTCCAGCCTTGGGATATCGCGAAATGTAATCTGCTGCATTTGTTTTACCTGGTTTGTAAACTACTTTGAAACTGTATGCATGTAATCTCAATCGCCATCTCTCGATTCTTGCTGAGGGTTGTGATTTTGGATCGTTGAAAATAATTTCCAGGGGCTAGTGATCACTGATTAGCTTATATGTATGACCAAACAGGTGCTGATGGAAGTGCTCACAACTCCAAGCATTTGCTTCACGTTCTGCCTTTGAACACCGAGTTTCCACTTCTGAAAGTTTTCTGCTGGCGCAAGCAATAACCTTTCCATTATGAGTTAATAATGCACCTAGACCGACAGGAGTTGTATCTGCAATTAACTGCGCTTCCTTATTATAATCGAAATACGCTATTATTGCGTTATTTGTTAAATTCTGTTTGAGTTTTTTAAACGCTTTATCGTGTTTTTCACCCTATTATCATGGTTGATTTTGTTTGATTAAAGCTCGAAGAGGCTCACTGACTGTTGAACATTTTGGGATAAATCGTCAAACATAGTTGGTCATGCCTAGAAATCTGCGTACTTGTGATATGTTTGATGCAATACAGCAGACGAAGTACAAACAAAATTACATTATATCCATTTCAAATAAGGAAGATGACTACATCCATAATTTCACTACTGCATGTACTGCATTACATTGCTTTTGTTGATTTTATACATATTTATACATACTATGTATTTCCTTTTTGAGATTCATAAACCCATGTATGCGGAACTTAAAACAGTATCCGTTAAAAAATGACCCGGAAATCTGATCAAAACTCAACGCTGAGATCAGTTTTCAACGACTGTGAAATCAAAATTCAATGCTAAGAACTGACCCTGGGTCAACTTTCAACGTTGAAAGCAGACCCGGCGGGGTCAGAATTCAACAGGGTCTAAATTTAATAATACGCCGGCCAGTCATAACACTAACCTCTTTAATGCTGAGCTCCACGCGAGGCAGCTGCAAGTACCATACGAGGCGGATGTTTGAGCCACTTAGGCCACCGGAGCGATCTCATTTATTTAATTTATTTCTACAAATAAAACATGGAGAAAGTTAAGATACATTAGTTTTACCACAGTCGATTTGTTTTTGTTTTAATTTCTGCTTATTTTCTCACGTTATTTATAAAATCATTCAAAAAAATAAACACATACATACATACATACATACATACATACATACATACATACATACATTTATGAATGCATACATACATACGTACGTACGTTCGTGTATGTGTATATGTGTTACAGCTGGACAACTACATGTTTCATCAATAACCTGCGTACGCTTTGATGAACTGTTTCTGAGACGACTTTTCTATAAATCATTTTGCTGTGCATGAGAGAAATTGTAGGGCATTACCGTTATTGCAGCATTATATTCCGAGCACTATAACTTGAAAGACTGAACATTTAAGGAATAACACTAAGTTACCAACGAGCCAGTTATTTTAATTAATTTTGAAGGCTGCAAAAAATGGAACTTAAGCATGTCCGATGTATACTTGCACATGTGCCTATGTTCATTATTTATACATTTATTGTTATATATTTCATATTTGCATATCCTTTACTTTAGACGGCAAGATCATGAAGCCAACGTGCTATTAAGAGATCAAGATCAACAAGGAAGACCACAAGAGACAGCGGTAATTATGCTTTTTTTTTTTTAAGTACGTCATAGTTATGAACGTTTTTATACTAGTGAAAAGTGTGTTCCAAAATGATTCGTCGAATGGTCAACTTCTCAGTTAAAAAGCACTTTCTAAGAAACAAGACAAAGGACAGTAACAGACAAAAATAATTTCAACAGGATCGTCATTAATGTCAGCAGAAACAACTTCATCAATGTGTTAATTACGTCTATGTGAGTACAAGAGAGATCACAAACGTTTTTCTTAAATATGACACCCCAAAAGAAAAGTTAGAATCTCACTTGAGCTGAAACTGTTAAAAGATAATGCACTTTAAAAGAATTTATTTCTGTAGGAACTGCACACGCAGTGTATACACTCAAAGATTTGACGTGCAGAGCACGATTCCGAGTATGCTGTTGTTTATGTTAGAAGCGATACACAAAATACTTGCTCTGAATTCAGTCTAAATGGTTTTGAATCTAAAAGTAAAGTGTGTAGTAACTATGAACGAGTACTCGGTGATTCTTTATACGTTCAAATAAAACTTGTATGCTTGTTGTTTACAAAGTCATCTAAGCACTTGTTCAAATCATATATATCTAACAGTGAATGAAGTGACCAAGCCTAATAAGAATATATGACTTAACAGACGGGTTTTCTCTCGATCTGCACTAACTTCTAAGAAATGAACGTTTCATAAATTATGGAGAGAGAGAGAGAGAGAGAGAGAGAGAGAGAGAGAGAGAGAGAGAGAGAGAGAGAGAGAGATGATTTATAATTTTATCAAATCTCGCTTTCAGGATATCGCAGATGACGCTGTTACTTTAGAACAAGGCATTCATGACCATCCAAAGTAAGATCAACATTTGATTCAAAACGACATCAAGTTCCATGATTACAGGAAATAAAATATGACACTCAGACACAATAGAAAAGGCTGACATCTGATTGGTCAATGAGATGATGTAGACTAATCAAAGTTTCAGCTTTTGAGTTGAGTCCTAGTTTGATTATAATATATATTGTTTTTTTTTAAATCTCGGGACTAGGAATGAAACCAATATCAAGAACTATAAAACTACTATAGAAAATGACAATGACAAAAACAACAAAATGAACATCACACTTCACCCGTTATTAACGCCTCTGGTACTGCTACTACTTTTCATTTTACGGTGTGATATATATCTATATTGTCCTTAACTTTTGGTACATGACTTGAGATTACAATGAGCTTGAAATAGGCTTTCACAAGTTTTAATCTTAGTACTGAAACTATTGACAAGATTGGGGTATTTTCCCATTGAATGAATAAGTAAGGTGGGGTCTGTTGCGATGTGGGGATGAATTGTGAAATATGTCACTTGGAAGGTATTGCAATATAGATCTAGCAGGAAAATATTGCGACGTAGAGCAGTTGGGTGCGTATAAAATTATAGAAATGAACAACTGATTCATTCCTATTTCCTATGTTCCACTTTACATATAAGTCTACAGATGTACGTAATCTTGTGTTCAGATAAAATTTGAGAGGAAAGATGAATCATTTGTTTGGATTTTTAATTTAAATTACAAAGTTCTGTGGTCATTGACCTTAGGTTAAAATATTATTTTGGGATTATTATGAATTCTTTCAAAGAGATCCTGTAAAATGACACTGTGATACATCAAGACTGACGGCTCTTCAAATATAATTTTTTAGGATTATTTTGGATTTAATTTAAAATTTGGAATTTGCTCATAAATTCCCATTTTATAACTCAGTGATTTAAATTATTTTTTAAGGTTTGCACAACGTTTTGGTTTTGTTTCTTTCGTTTACTTAGTTTAAGATCATATAGTCGTTAACAATGTCGTCAAAAAGAAATTGTATACGAATAGGCCGAACAGTGCGATGTCCTTTTGACGCTAAATTTCCTGTAGCAGATATTGAGATACTGGTATCACATTATTTGCTGGTTTTATCAATGCAGAATACTGAAAAATATTTTGGAAACTAAATTGCAACAAATAAAAACAATACGAAACAGGGTAATCTTCCACTGAAATCGGAAACCGTCTTGGTCCTTGCTATTTTGCAAACACTTTCATCAAAATTAGCGAATCAACGGATCAGTTTATTACACATATAGCAGACAAGACCTTTCTACTGATATATTTCTGGACATATCAACCAGTCGATAGATTATAATGTTTATATTTACACAAAATATGTAATAGATCCAACTAATAGCAATACTGATTTAAAAGTATGTAGAGAATAAATATTATTCAAGCACGAGAGAAGAATTTGCATGGATAAGGATGCATTGGCAATCATGTAATGTATATACTGAAAAATACTGTTCCATTTTCGAGACTTACTCAATATAAGCATATATTATTATTAAATACACAAGTACAAGTATTTGACAAGATTGTAATAAAAGATATATGTCAGAACATTTATGCATACATAATAACAATATGAATAAATGTTAAAAATTTATGTACAGATGGTTAAACATACAAAGAATATGGACAAATGTAATATCAAATTACAGCACGTGTAAATATCCAATAGAGCAGCAAGTAGATAATTAGACGATGAAAAATGCAACAAAATTGCTGGTTAAAAGTGTCAACATTCACTCAGCTGGTTCGTATAAAACTGGTCATGAAAGTGCACGAGACGAATGCACGTTTCACGCATGCTTGCATATAGTAATTAGTTTTCCCATAAATATATTTCTACAGAAACAATGGTTTTAAGAGAATACTGATAATATGATTCATTTAACGTCGTTTGTTTTACTTTGATCAAGTAGTAAAAACTTAAGTTACGAGCTCCTCGGACACGCACATATTGCTGTGTGGTCACTATACTATCCCCAATTGAATACCTGACCAGAGTACTCAGAAACAAAAACAAGATAACAACAACATAAATACACATCACAACGGAAAGAGAACAATACAAATAAATAAAAAATACGCTGCTGATCTTTAATTTGTTGTCCCCTGGATTGGATGTTAAAATCAATTCTAAGCAACGGTCGGAAGCCGAGAGTATTCTTTTGATTGTTTCATTGGTTCTCTCCATGTTATTTGAGAATTCCAAAATACGGGGTATGCATATGAGTGTACATCTAAATTTGAGGTAATGTTTATCCACGATGAGTGTTAGGAGTGTTAAAAAATATGCCTTGGTGCTCGTTATTCATTTTCAACAAATAAATATACTAACTTAATTATGCATCTAAATATATCTTTATATATAATATTTGAACCTTGGAAAATGTAAATAAATCCACAAAGCGAAGTTTAAAATTGAAGTTCTGTTAAAAGAATATCTTTCAAATGTTTAACAATCATACCTCGTTTCAGCTCGAAAAATGTTATTGATACTCTTCCCGTCTTTATACTTACAATCCAAACCATTGCTATGTATCTCTATTTGGACTATTGCTATGACTTCAGTTATAGTGGTACAGAAGACACAATGATTGTAGACGAGGAAAGGGGAGTGACATCTGACACAAGAATGGTAAGCATGTCATTCTTTCTTTTAAATAGTTCGTAGGCAAACTAACCAGTTCTTTAGAATAACATTTTCCGGTTGTTATACAACATATCAGGATTGCCCATTTCATGGCAATTACACAGATGATTGACTGATTAGGTATTTAATTAGTTTTCACTAAGTTCACATACATGACTGGTTTGTTAGGAGATCATTTTACGAAATAATATAGGGTGAGTTGGCTTAAAGCTTCCAATGTTCCCGTTATGTCTCTTGTTCTCGTTATTCTTCGATTAGTTTTTGCAACAAAGAGGATCTATCTACCCTGTCTGCTGAAAGTTCGTGAGTTTATTTCTGTGCTTATATATATAATCTAGTGTAGTAGAAAGCGATACTTTTCAACTCTAATCTTAAACAAGAATATGAAAATTAGTACGAAGAATGCTATTTGCAATATAATCTAAGCATACTTTATTTTCAATGCGGGTCCGGGCTGATCAATCCCATGACCCGACTTTTGAGGGCACATCTGGTGGGATATATCCAGAACAAAGTAGGAATTTGCGTTATTGGGATGAATCACATGATTTGCAACTAGCTGGACCACCAACCTCATCCACAGATAGAGGGTGAGTGTTTGACCGTCTCTTTCAAATTAATGTAAGCTAGTAATGTTAGAAAACTAATCCATTTAATATATTTATAATCTTGTCAGTATTGAAAATAATAAATAATTTACGTTCAACGGATATGCATAACTTGCGAGAATGCACAAATTCTATTAAAGTTCAATGAATTCCATTGTTTATGTTCAGACTGATTCCTTGTATCTACTTTAATTTAATTGACAACAACAGTGGGATTAATATTTTCAATAAATCACTTAAAACGTCTCAAAACCCATTTTAAGCACGATTATCATGCAAATGTAATCTATTCTCTGCAAGAACCTCTTACCACAGTATACGAAGACTTTCGACGGTCCAGTCCCGTGACCCTATTTCTGAAGAAACTTTACGCGGATTACATCAAAGAAGCTACTAGTAAATTGGCCGTTCAAGATGGAACACAGACTTTGAATGCGCCGGAACATCATCCTTAATGTCAGATAAGATGATGTATCTATGACTGCCTCTTTCCAAACAATTGAAAACCTCCGACTGTTTAGGTTATTAGACTAAAAATATATAGTTCTCTTCTTATTTGGCATTCTTGCGAGGACAAAATCCGAAATTGCTTAGGAAGAACTGACCTTCGATGGTTGTTGTTCCGGTAAACAAAAACGAAAACAGTCTAACCAAATGAGCATTCCGTTGTTTATGCCCATTTTTATTGTTCCTATCATGTTACTGTCATTATCGACAGAAAGGATGCCATTTTTAAATAAATCGCTGTTGTCTGCTCAAGGCACTTGCCAGGCACAGCTTTAGTTGAATTTTGAAGCAAGCTATTGTACAAGTTAAGATCGCAAACGAGAAACAGAAATATAAGTGTTGCCGAGTTTTTATAGAGGAAACTAGCACAGATCTTCACCAGAAGAGTGATAGCAAAGTAATAATGTATTGCTTGCTTGTGGCCTATGTGACCCAGATAATATAGGTGAAATTTGTATAAAGATATGATTTTCTTTCAGGGTGGGAACATTGGAGGCAATAATAAAAAAACTGAAGTAAGTGTTATTTTCGTGTGACTTTCGCTTGAGGATACGTACATTTTTTAGGGGAATAAATTATCTTCATTAAATGTATGGTTATATAGTTTTAAGTTCGAACCAGTTTTTAGTCCGTTTGTAATGAATTTTGTTTGATGATGATCAGATTGAAATAATATAGCTTTGAACTGTCGCAGTAGAATAATATCAGTGAACAAATTTAGTTCTTATTCTTCTCCTTCTAATCATTTTGCCTTTTTTCCACTCCTTTCTCATCTCATCTGCTTCATCATCTGCAGTAAAAATTACGGTGAAAATATTATTTCCACTTCACGTGTCATGTATCGTTCTATATTTCTCCTTAGTATTGCAACATGTTTTGCCACGTATGTACATACCGGATTGTACTATACAATGCGTTGTAATTACACTTTAAGATCATTCTTTATTTTCTAAAAGTCCTTTCTGTTAATTTATAATACTGTTATTAGAAAACCTTGATATGGTTTTAAATAGAAAGATTTTATTGAATCAAGCAGCAGGGAGGGTGAACAGACCATTTGGGTTTCGCACATACTTTCGACCCAACTATGAAAAAAAAACTGCTATTCTTTATACTTGTTCTCGTCAACTACACACAAACAACGAGAACAACTTCGAGGTAGGACCCTCCCTGCTGCTAACAAATGTCTCTTGTGAATTTACAATTTAACAAATGAACATATTATAATGAACAACTGCAAGTGGTTGTTAAAGACATCTGCAGTCTGCAATAAACGATGTCGTGGAGAATACTGCGCTGCTCATAATCGACTTGTGAAGAAATCTCCTGGTTTGCAAATCTGTATTGGATGTGGATTAGCATCACGGTCTGTTATTTGTGCAGCGTGTGGTGGTAACAAGTACAGCGCGTTAATATATTATTATCGAAATCGAATTCCACGGCGAGGTTTTATCAAAGATAATCCTCCAACTGTACGTGAATATTTACATAATTATGCTAAAATAACTCCTGTCGTGGTTGATTTTGAAGAAGACCAAAAAATAATAAACGAGCGGAAACAACGTGATGAGCAAGAGCGAGAAAATTCAAGGCGATCGAAGAAGCAGAACGAATAAAGAAGATCTGTAGAAAATTAAGATGTACCTAGAAGAGTATATATCTAAACAATTCACCCTTTGCTGCAATAAATTAACCAAAGATTTTATCCAGACCTATACGATATCTGGATCTTGGGTCATGTAGATTTATTGTTATAAATCCGAACGGAACAGCTTGTGCTTTTGAAAAGAAGTTTTTAAATTTAATCATATCCATATCCCCTGAACACCAAGTATAATAAATATTCTGTAAAGCATAATTATCTACTCCATTAAACACAACCAAAATATTACAGTTATCTCTGATTACTTTAGGTATTTGTGTATATCGTTGTGTAACATAAATCACGTCAGTATTTTTATGCCTACCTCGAGAAAATATTCTAGCTGGATTTGATTGTTTGTCCAGCATCACATCATCATATACTACGAGATTATTAATGAATCCATCTAAGTCATCTACGGATGGGCTTCATCAATATCGGTGATAAAATCAACAATATCGTTGCCATCTTCATTCAATAATTTTGCATTTTGATTAAAATCTTTAAGTACTTCATAACATCTTTGATCATCTACAGATGGTGCCACTAAATATAATTTGTCCCACTTCATCCACCTCATTATCAGATTAAGTAATAATTGTGTTTTACCAGATCCAGATGGACCTATTATAATCATTCTGATAGAATTTGGAAGCGCTGGATGGTGCTTTACTGGTTCTTGTTTTCGTGTCGCTGAGAAATCAATTATATCCATATAATAAATAATATGAGTTTATATTGCGTTCGATGCAGAGTACCCACATCCACCACTGGATTGACAACGATAACAACAAAAAATAAAAGACGTGCAATTACAGGTAAATGTGTAAAATGTGGCACACAAAAATATAAATTTATTTCATCGACGAAGAACGGTGGAGATATCGCCGCTTCATTAGGGAAATTGCCAGGAGTTCCATGGGCTAAACACCCCAGTGAGAAACATCTTCCTGGATATAATTATTGTGGTCCTGGAACTCGACTTGATATCCGACTTGATGATCAAGATCAACCAAGACCAGGAGAGCATCCAGTAAATAAGATTGATCAAGCATGTCATGTTCGTGATGTTGCGTATAAAAGTAAAGATTTACAACAACGGCATCTCGCAGATGTGAAATTGATTCATGCGTTAAATTCTATACCTAATAAATCTGTTAGAGAAAAACTCGCTAGTTTTCTAGTAAAAACTGCCATGAAAGGTAAAATAATGTTAGGGGCTGGTAATTAATTATATAACTATTATAATGGAATCCATTTATTATTCCCCGAGAGGATATTGGAGAGGCAAAGCAGCGATTACTAAACTTGCTGAAGGAGCAAAAGTCTCACGCGTTGTTGCTGCAGCGTGGTTAGCACGACAGGCAATATGGCAAATTTATCTACCACAACCTAAAAAAATTCAATACGCACATTTTGATGTCAGTACTCCCAATGAAGTTCATCAAGCAGATATTTTGTTTTTACCGCACGATACTATTAAAACACGTCGACGAAAATCACGCACATACAAATACGCATTAACTGTTGTTGACGTTGCAAGTAGATATAAAGAAGCGGAACCATTATCAACAAAGACAACATCTGAAGTTGCATCTGCGTTTGAACGAATTTATCAACGTGGTGGTCTACGATGGCCACAGCTATTACAGGTTGATCCTGGCAAAGAATTTCTTGGTGCAGTATCATCATTGATGAAGCGACATAACGTTAAAATCAGACGAGGACATACTGAAATTCATTGTGATCAGGCAATCGTTGAACGATTTAATCGAACACTTGCTGAGCGGTTATTTGGATATCAATACGCAAAGGAAATATCTACTAACTTTAAGTCCGGTGAGCGATCTCGTGAATGGGTTGCAAGGTTACCAAGTGTGATAGCTGCATTAAATAATGAAATTACTCGTGCAACTTCCATGAAACCTTCTAATGCGATTACAAAAAAATATATACCCCGTAGCGATAACGGACAACGCCGTGAACAACCAGTATTAGGTAATGTAACTGTAAGATATTTATATGAACCTGGTGAACTTGAAGGTGGTAAAAAAAGAGCAACTGATCCTATCTGGAGCGTGACTACACATACAATTTCTAGCGTGGTTAGATCCACTGGTAGACCTCCAATCTACAGACTAGATTCTACAGCCCCTCAACGTGGATTTGTGCGTGAACAATTACAAGTAATTCCTGCGGATACACAATTACCACCACATACAATTACATAACCAGAACCTCTACGTCGATTACATTCAAGACAGGTTAGCATCACATTATCACGTATATGACCAAGATCACTATTAATTCTGTCTACGGTAAATTGTCTTGGATTATTATTCGAATATTGCCATAACATATTACAGTTACAGCTTGCACAATGATTATTCTGTCGTTGTTTTAGTGTTATAATAAATTCAGTATCGATATCAAAATCACGATTATTTTTTTTTGTCACATTGTTTATAACCAGATAGTTTTTTTCTTATTATGTCATTATTAACAGTTTGATCATTATTTTCTGTAAAATTTATAATAACCCTATGCAGTTGAGATATTCTTCTGACACGAGATACTGCGAGATAGACTAAATTCGACCATTCGATCCGATCATCTACAATCCAGATATTTGTATCAGAAATAGTTAACCCCTGTGAAGAATGGATCGTTATAGCGTATCCTAACGTCCATGGAGATTTATCCATGCTCAATGCACTCTCAACAACATCAACAGCAACCAAAACAATATCATTCAGTACAAGATTGTGTATCCTTGGTGGAACCAAGACACCAGGAATTTCAACTTCAATATTCTGTCGTCGAGTATCTGCTGGGCGATAACACAAAGATACAGGTAGATCTGAAAACTTTTCTTCATGTAACAGAAATAATTTCTCCTGTAGTTCATCACGAACTATCTTTCTACTTGCGACTATCAAATCAGCAGGTCTCCATAAACTCAGAAAATCATTCATATTAGTCTCTGGAATTACTTTCCGCATTATCTCACATTGTATTTTATCTGGTTGTAGTCTGATTGATCTTTTAAGTTCTTTCAGCGGTTCATCAATAGCTCTATAGTCATCATTTATTTCTTCATAATAATCTACGTTATTCTTCAGCCATTCATGTGGAGACTGTCCAACAAAGGGTGGTGGTTGACTATGATCGCCACACATTATCACAGCAGTATTCTTTGTCAATAACCATTCAAGGAATATTTTTAATATTTCTAACGGTACTGTGTCTACCTCGTCCCATATAATATACTTAGGTATATATTTCTCACCCATTCGTTCAGGAGTCCATGTGTCTCCGCACCATCTAAAGAAACTATGATATGTACATGATTTTACTCCTCGTTCTTTTATTTCCCTGGCTAATTTATGTGTAGGTGTCAAAACAATTATATCTGAATTATTATTCATGAATAATTTAATCGCACGAGTTGTTTTGCCTGAACCACCGCATCCATTAAGATAAACAGTCTTATGTCTAGCCACAGGATCGTATACAGATGGTGCAGATGACTTTGATACTTGATTATTATTTTTGTAATATATTTCCTTAATTTCAATGTCGGCAGATTCAGAATAACTAAGTATATTTTCTTGCTTTATTCTCCATGTTCCACATTCACCATTACCGAGTAGCGGTTTTAATAAATCCTTATATTTTTTATGTATATAAAATGAATCCGTAGCAACCCTGACAGCGTAACGAGGAAATCTATTTGTCATCGACAATAGATTTATCGAAACATAGGCTAGCATCGAAGATCTTAAATGAGTAAATTGCGGTGAGTCGCCATCAATATAGCTCACAATCGTACCTAGTTTGGTTCCATCTGATAAATAAGCATTACATCAGCTTATAAATGTGTTTTTTTTTCCCGTTGTATCAGCGATTATAAAATCTAGTTCAGCATCGTCCATAATCAATCTTGTACAGTGTCGTTTATAATCGTATGAACTACCTTGAGCAAACTTACCGATTATCTTTCTTCCAAGATCTTTTGCAAGTTTTTCATCATGTTCGTCCCTGCATTTACGGTCATCTTCGTCAAGATCATGAAATTCTTTCCTGGCATCATCGACAGGCTCTGGTAACCAAACTTGCTTCTGTGGACTATACGATATAATTGCTTCATTTACTCTCAACGATATTAAAATTCCAGCATCAAGCATATATCGCAATAGTACTATTGGAACCCAACATTTTTCTGAAAAATGTCTTCCAAACCAAACATAATTAATAGCATGGAGATCTTCTGCGAACTCGAATGATTCTATATAGGCAAATCCGGTTAAGTCAAAATCTGGTAAGGGTCCATTTATCGCAACTCTGGTCATCTCATGTGTTGGATGTCCAAATCTCTTAAAGTATTTAGAACATTCTCCATATCCAAGAAAACTCCCAGGATAACATGCTACCATATCAACTGAGATAACGTCACTATAGTCGTATTTGGCATTCCATAATCCACCGTGTCCATATTCTATACAACTTTTCTGGACGTCTTCAAGAAATTCCGATCGTGTCGGTTTCCATGAATTTTTCTCCTGAGCGAAATGGGCAGCAACCGATGGTACGGTAAAACAATTATTTAATAATTCTCCAACCTTGATATCGTCAAAAGTATATTTCATCGCAAGATTTCTCATTTCTTCATGAAGAGATTCTGTACGATAAATATCACCATTAGGCCGTACAAATTGATCGTAATCATGTTCTGAACTTTGAAATAACCAAACAGACACAGGGTCACTTTTACTGATATTTCTGATAAAATCAAATATATGACCACCATAACATTTAACCGTTCTGTCTCGTGGAAATATTGTTACAGCATTAGTCCATGCATGTGCATTATGTGCATTACAGTCTCATCGGTTTGAGATCCGCAACGTTAGGTTTATCATTCAGCGGATATATTGCATAGACAACAGCAGTCACAGGGTACTCCCGTTCATAATACGGCTTATCAATACCAGTCAGTATTCCGGGTTTGGATTTATTATTTAAGAGAACAATATTATTTCCCGACTATACATGTACTGGATCATGCTTATCACGAATAATCCAAATATCGTCATCTGTATTTACAATAAATTTTATTAAAATAAAATATTTTTGATTATCAAGGTGGTTAATAATTACTTTTCCTCGTTTGTCATTCATCATATTAACGGTATTTCCGATCCTGAATGTTGACCACACATGAGCAGCACCATCGTCACGAAATTCCTTTTTGGCTTCACGGATACGTTTAGTTATATCCGCATTCGTTAAAGCTAGATCTTGCATCGAAACACTAAATTTATATTCTGGTAGTCTGTCAAGATCAAATCTTGGTCTATAAGTTTCAACTTCGGATAATTCCTCCATTATTATAATTAAGACAAATATTTAAATTGAATTTTAGTATATATATAATGATTCAAACAAGGAATAAGTGCGTTTGGCTTAAACGTGGACATATCTCTCATTGTGATAAACCATGTGTAAACGAATACTGCGAAAATCACATGCAGAGTATCAAACATGGAAGTACAGGACCAAAACCATGTATTCAATGTGGTATTGGAGTCAGAGGAAAAACTCAGTTATGTGTAAAATGCGGCGGTAAAAAATATAGAGAACTGAAACGTTATTATGACAAAAAAAATAATATCTCGACATTGTCAGGTAAATCCCCTATAAAAACCGCAATGGATTATCTGGCCAGATTTCAAAATAATGATTTAGACAAATAATATTATTATATAAATGGAGCAAAACGAATTTGTAGCACATCCGATCATCAAAAATTATGAAGCGTCTCGTGATGGCGTGATCAGGAACTGCCCATCAAAAAAACCAGTCGGTAGTCTTGATAAATTTGGTTATTTTAGATTCAGTGTTTGTAGAGGTAAAAATTATTTCTCACATAGGTTCATCTTTGAATGTTATTTTGGATTGATTAAAAACGGACTTGTAGTTGACCACTTTGATAGGAATCCCCAGAATAATCATTTATCTAACCTGCAAGTTACCACACAGAGTCAGAATTCTAGACGTGGAAATACAGGAGCGTGTAAAGTATTCAAAAAGAGAGCTATTAAATGCATAAATGCAGAAACAGGCCAAGAAATAACTTTCCCATCAATAAACGCAGCAGGCAGATATTTTGGCATACATCCACGATCGGTACAATTTGTTGCAAATAAAACATACAAATCTGCATATTCAATAAAATACAACCAGCAGATAATATTTGAATACGTCAAAAAACTCTTCAAAACAATAAATTTTTAATGTATATATTTCGACTGTCAATTTTGCTAAGGTTTTTGTTTAGCAATCACCACAGTTATAGGTCCACCTTCACTGTCGCTGCTCTCAGTGTCACTTTTGACAGAATCAGATAACATAATCTTTCTCAATTGCATTATACGATTGTCCATAATTTTTTTTCTTTCGTATTCACGAAATAGTTCGGATCTGATATTTTCGATTGAACGTGCAAGAGGTGCAAATAGCTTTACCTGTGTGTCGTTTACCATTGCCAAGGATTCTAACATAGACTGATAAATCGATTTCACGAATCTGTAATTGGAAGGTAATGTGTATTTATTTTCAAATTTTCGTTGTTGTAATGATTCAAAATCACACATAATTTTCCGAGGATCAAGATTATCAGATATCTTTATTCCGTCATGTTTTAATTTTTTAATAGCAGAAATAATATCAGTAATGTTTTCATAGTTCATTATATATATATATTTATGTCTTTAAAATAAAAAATATTTACAAAAGTAGCAGTCCCCCATGGGGGACTGTTTTTGTGAACGGCACAGACATATATTGTATGGTTATGAAATATATACAAATGGTTTATGATTTTGATTTGATTGTAAACGGCACAAACATATATTGTATGGTTATGAAATATATACAAATGGTGATGACGGGTGAATCTTGTCTACGTCCAACAGATTTTGTACACTCTCCCCCATACAAAACCCCGGGGAGTGCAAAAAGTACACCCACCACAAGGGTGTATGGTAGGAGAGTGTATTTTGTCTGTTGTGGATTTCGAGGAAATTCTCCGGGTTCCCCCAATTAATAGCATCAGTCGCCAAATGCAAGATCATATATCTTTAGCATTTTTGGAGACTCGAACACGCGAGAGTCTGCAGAACTTCGATCTACGTCCAATCGCCTTACCACTTCGGCCACCGCTTTCTTATCAATAATACAGTTAAATTTAAGTATATAAAATATTTGCGCTGTCTCACAGGACTTGTATTACTAATAGAATGTAGAACTATAGCGTGAATTTACTTCAATTTTTCAAAATTAATAAAATAATCGCACATTAAATTTTCTGTATGAGTTATCGTTCGTTAATGTCAAAATACATGTGTTAGAGCTAAAAATAACTCTACGTACTTGGTATATAAGTGCTTGTGGAATCAGCACATTTTCATATAATAATATAATGATTGTGCTGATTCCACACATGATATTTGTGCTGTGGAATCGGCACATTTATCATATATAATATAATGATTGTGCCGATTCCGCAAGTATCGTTCGTTAAGGTCAAAATACATGTGTTAGAGCATAAAATAACTCTACGTACTTGGTATATAAAACTGACGTGAATTTAAGGTTATCAGAGTTAAAAGATGCATCAATATCCCTCTCTGTTACAAATTACTGATTCGCTAACAGCTAATTGCTTACAGAAAACAAATAAATCACTAAATAATTAACGAAAAACAAGATATATTCGTTGTCTGTAAATCGAACGTAGTAGTAAGGGAAATAATCGTTTAATTTACTCTGCAGAGAAAACTAACAGAGTTATCTCGCTTTATTACATGTGCAATAAGAATTGAACCCGCCAAAACATATTTATCAAATTAACGTTATTTAAGAGAAAAAAAGATTTTATAATATATTTCTGAAAAAAATTAAATTTTAGTTATTTTTCTGATTTATCGAGGGTAAAAAACCAAACACATTTTATGTTTTTCTGTCAAATTTCTGATTTTTTGAGGGCAAAATACCCCAGCATATTTTATGTTTTTTTTTAATAATTTTATGAATTAGAGTACCTATTTACCCATCTGATTATTTTTTTCCCCCTGATTATTTACTCAGACGTTCTACGAGAGTACAAATTAATATTAAGTGATTCTCCTCGTAGATCCAAAATGTATCCTGTCTGGTCAGTAAGTTTGAAATTTATTCTCCACAATAACGGATTATGTCCACGTAGATAAACGGGGTTAATTGGTTCAGATACAATTAACCACCCGGGAGGCACTTGAGGGCTAAATGTATATAATATATAACCTTGCTGGGCCTGGCTAGATTTCTCAAGGTCTACTTGATAGCTGCCATCAATTACATCACATACTAGATTGACTGCGATCGTTTGATGTTATATTAACAATGCCTGGCGATATATGACGGCCTCCACCATATGGATCGTTGTTATGTTTAAGAATAACCGGTGGTGGGGCTATTTTTATCCACGCTGCATGTATTTTAGGGAAATATTCATCAATGACATCGTTGAGTTGTTTTTTTATTTCAGCGTTATTTAAATCTGGTATTATAAATGTTTGTAAATCTTCTTCTGTTATTTTGTAATGATTAAGAAATAATTTCTTAAGTTTTGGAGATGTGTAAACATCTCTATCGACTTTAGTCGCAACGTTTATAATACTTCGATTGGCGATATATAAATCAAATAGGATCCTATTTAAATGTTTTATTGACTCAATTATCTGATTTTTTACACTATCGTCATAATGTTGAGATAATGAAATAAATAAATTTCTTAAATTATAAAGTTTTTTATCGTATTCAGGCTTAAGACGATCTAAATTTTTTTTAAAAAATTCTTCATCAACAATATCTCTAGTAATCTGCGTCCTGTCGTCTACGATGATAGCATTAAATGCTGATCTAATTATCTTAGGGATCCTTTGATAGTCGAAATCAGTAAAGTAATATCTATCGTTGCTTGTATCAAATTCAAATGTTATATAAGACCATGGATTTTTATTTCCATATTCTTGATCTTTAATGAATTTTTTTTCCGTTGTGAGAAATTCATTTTTGGCTGGTTCTTGAATTCCATTATAAACAGGAGAAACATCAGGCCATCCTAATACTGATCTAATCAAACTTTGATAAATATCTACGAGATAATCAGGGGAATTTATTTCAATCGCCGCTGATAATGTTGGTTCGTAAACAGTAATCGCTATTTTGGATTCTTTTCTTTTCCTGTAATGGATTTAATTCTGCGTTGAAATTCATCGTTGATCTGTTCTATCTGATAACTGCCAGTTGGAATACTAACTACTTGCCAATCAGGAGTTCCATCAAGTTTATTCTTATTTGCGAATACTAATGAATTATTTGGCTGTAGTCCACCAAATGGTTTTGATCTAATATTAGGCCAGCTATAATAAACCCGTAACTGTGCTAATGTTATTTCTTTTGCAGGAATTGCGGTTGGAAAGTTAACGCTAAATTCAGGATTGGTCGAACTTAATGAAATCATTGTAGTTTTTGACGGTGTTGTATTAGTGACGATCTGTTGAAGTAATTCTCGCGACGCTGCTGAAGACTCAGTCATTATTATTATTGTTATTATTTAATTCACCTTGATTATTGTCAGCGATTCTGAATGTTTCATCGTAGGTTTTCATTATCGTTGCGAACTCTTCATCAGATATTTTACCATTGCTGAGATACGCAGAAAGATACGATGATAGTTTAGAATACGCCGCTGCTGCTGTGTGTAATTTTATTATATACTCGTGCAATTTATCATTTGTACATGTAGCTATCTTCTTAGCGATAATACTGAAAATGCCTGCGCATGTTGTTGCCGTTGAAACGAAGATTGTTATAACTGCAGGCGCTGTCATCGTTATCGTTGATAATAATAATCCGGATCCAGCAACAACAGCGGAAACTGAGCAAACGATTATATCAATGACAACCATACGTCTGCGATATTTTTTTTACTTTTACTGTATAATCGTGGATGATATTTTTTAGTTTGGTTTGACACTCACATACTTGAGCGTATCTGTGATGTTGAACGTCGATAAGTGACTCAGTCACTTGATTCATTATACTAACAACGTCATTTAATTAATATTCAGCTACGAATTCTAGGCACCACCAGTAACGTCTCGGGGGTATTTCCGTTGATATTAACGTAAAGGTTTCTTTGATGTTCTTGGTTAGCATCACCAATAGAGGATTATGATATACATTCGGTGATAATGAAGTTGCCGCAGTAATTTCCAAACCGTACAGGGATAGCCTGTATAACCCAGTTACTTCTGCGGTATGTTCGAGAGTGTTATTTTGCGGTGTCCATGTTGTTGATCCTGATGCTACTGTGTACACGATATTTTTAATTTGTCCATGTGGAATTTTAATCAGATTAGTTTTTTGAACAATATTAGGTATTCCACTAACAATATCATTGAGTTTCATGTTAACGTCGGCTAGTTTTATGTCAACGGTTGGTTGTTCCCCAAAAAAATCTTTAATGGTTTTGTTTATGTTTCTACGAAAATGTAAAAACGTTTCCACGTGTCTAGTAAAAGTACCATTGAGTGTGGTCATTTCGTTATTGATTGTTTTTAGCGAAGTTGTTGTAGGAATGTTGCTATCGTCTACATATTTCTTCGTTGCAGAGTCAAACTCTGATTCTGGTGTTCGAAGATTATTACTACCATTATTATTCATGTTGAGAAATGCACGCATTATACCACCGTTGACTAACACGTACTTAGATTCTTGATCGTCGACATATTTTTTTGTTGCGGCGTCTGTATCTACGGTTGGATTTCCAAGGTCTATAATTTTATTTCGATTCATGATAATGCTATCTGTGAATGAATCACCAGCTCGCTTGATAAAATCGTTAACTGACTT
>JAECUM010013044.1:0-12574 GCA_016617855.1 Megalonaias nervosa | reverse complement strand
TAATGAGGCTGAGAAGCGCTTGCGCTATTCATTCTGGTAATTACTATTATCATTATGGCAATTATTATTATTCTTCTTTCGTTAATATTATTTCAATTTCATAATGAAAAGAGAAGGGCACGAATTTGGGCGAAACTTTATGGCAAGTTCGTTCTTTTAAACTGTGTTGAAATCCAGACCCCGAATGTACTTTGGGTGTGATTGTTTACTACCCTCCACAGGCAGCAAAATTGAAGAAGTTTATTAAAAAAGAAAAAGTAATCATAGACCTGGTGTATCCAGATGTTCATCAAGCATATATTTTCTCTGTGGGACTAAGTGTATAATACTAGTGGCAAAAGAAGTATACAGGTTTATGGAAAAACAAATCTTGAGAATAATAATAATAATACATCATCATCATCATCATAATAATACATTGCTGATTATTGTTATGTCATTGTGGTACAAAAGGAAGAACAAAACTCTAGCCATGTATCACATATACATATATATCATACTTTAACATGCAAGAACTTCTCATAAATTTTACCCCCAAGTTTGCTATCTAACACAATAATGAATGATGGAGTGTATTTACCATGTATATTGGTGTACCTATGGAAATTGCAGCAGTAAAGAAATAGTCGAGAAGTGTAAATGCTGTAAAGAGATTATGATTTTGAATAAGACTGAGGAGGTCAAGGTGGATTGTATCATTGATCATCCAAGATTTCATACAGTTTGCTTGGATGAATATGTCCTGGAAGCAGCATACTGTGCCTACATTCAGCAATATGGAAATTGCAAGAAAATCCTGTACATGAACACTTGTAGGCAAAATATTCTTACAGTAGTTATGGTGCCACTATCATGGTCAATTTTGGGACAAGTGATTGCTTTATACGTATGTGAAAATTATGCTTAAAATTCCTTTTCATAAAATCCCTCCTTTATTAACAAAATGTATCAATACTATCACTTTACTTGAGTGTGGAATGTTTACCCAAACGGTTCATTTTGATAATAGATCGTGCTAAAATCATTTGTCCATTATCTTGGAAATTCTCATGAAAAATTCTTTACTCCTCTATAATTTCATTTCTTGAACAGATTCTATACTATGACATTATAAATATATTGCTGTCTGTCCATGTTCAGATTTGATTCATTTAGCTTCCTAACACTGGTTGTAGTAAAATCTAATTTTATGCTAAAGGCATTGACTCTGAAAACATGAAATAAGTAACAGAAAACCGGGAAACATGAAATAACATAACTTCATTCAAGTTTAAAAATTTGCTGTATATTCCGTTTTCAGTCATAATAGATACATGGCTGCATAAAGATGGCAATAACTGTCTATCAACTGACTACAGCTTCCTGACCACTTCCTCCAGTACTGCCATCATTTCTTCAACATAGTCTGAAAAAATAAATTGTTACCCCAGTAATTCAAGAAACTGAAAAATGTCATCCACTGACAATATTCATACTGACAATTTACCAAAGAGAATTAATGGAATTGGAAACAAGACTTAATTAGTATTCAATTTAACATACATATAAATCATAGTTTAATGAATGAATGAATGAATAATAATAATAATAATAATAATAATAATAATAATAATAATAATTTTTTGTTGTGATATGATTTTGAATATGTGCTACAAAAAAGACTGTGTTAGCTTTGTTTTGATTAAAATCTTTCAAGTTCGAGTTGCTTTGCTTTAGTTAGTTTCTCCCTTCTGTGTGTGTATGTACAGGGCCGGGGAGGAGGGGGCTGACTGTATTCCTAGTGATATGTTCACTATCCAACTTTAATATAACTTTAAGCATAGAACTGTTATATTACTATATGTGCTTGTATACAAGTTTTATCAAATGGTATCATTCAGTGTAGTAAAAATTGCAACATCTACATACCCTTGGCTACATGCCACACATCATAATAGTGTGTGGCTCTCATATTCTCTCTGATCCATTTCTGTATCTGAACATACCTGTCTGTAATAATAGTGTCCACCTCCACACTGTGGTTCTGTAGTTTTTTATGGCTCTAGAAAGTCCCTCTTTCTCCATGTGGTAACTACTCGTCGCTTCATTGTTCTGAAGAAAGGAGAAGAAAAATGTGTTGAGCAAAATTAAGATTACTTCTATTTCTTTACATGTGACATCACCTGTACATAGCTTATATGTGTTTACCAACAGTTTAAAAATGGACTTATGCATAAGTAACATTGAAAAAGCAAGCTCATTTTCTTACATGGGTGTCATGTATGAATGCTGACAAGTACATGAAAATTTGCAATGCCTTTGCTCCTTCTCTTTACTTGCTGGACATTTACTTCACAACCTGTGTAGTAGGTGAGATTTTAGACGTGTATTCTGATCATCGTGGTTTTCACACAGATGAGGATTTCTCATGAATATGTGTATCAATTAAAGTGCATCATTGTTAAATAATAACAAGTTCACAAGTGATTGGTCTACCGAGTCACACGCTTACATAATCATACTGAGCTTAGTTAATACAATGTTATATGTTTCGTTTGCTTGTTTGTTTTTTCTTAAGTATCCTATCAGTCTGACATTGAACAGCAATACTGCATGATGGTGTATCTAGTCCCTGTAATAAGAGTATGAAAAATGTGTTTCATGCCTTTGCAGTAGATATGGAAGTCACACATGAAGTCTTTTGCATGTCTGAACAATAGTTGACAAATGCAGCAAATCTTTTTGCTTACTTTTACAACTAAGGGTTGATCATAAAGTCTGACATATTACCAATACATTGTAGTTTTTCCGCAATAACAAAAATACATAACTTAATTATTAACTCATATGCTGATAGAATTTGTGAGGCCTTAGGAATCCAAATCAGTTATGAAGCTATACAAACCATGTAAACAGGGAATGAATGGAAAGTTCACTGTGACATCAAAATGCACCACAGGATATGTCACACCATCTACTGTCTTCGGTTCTCTCTAGTGCATTATCTCCCGGGTGCTGGTTCTCAAAATTCTCATCCAGTACCTATATATATATATATATATATATATATATATATATATATATATATATATATATATATATATATATATATATTAGAGCAGCTTTGGAAGGTACAATCTTTACACGGAGAGCATTAAAGTATTTTAAAAATTCCTTTTAACTATGGTTCTGTACATATTGTGAATAATAATACTATACTCTCCACATTGAACGGACATTAGTATTCACACTCACAAGCAATGGGTTGTGGGTTTGACTCTGACCTAGACCGTTTTCCATTGACACAATTGTGTATATTCTGGCAAAAAAGGTAATTTACTCCCAGTGCCTCAACACAAAAGGGTAATTAGCCTTTACAATTAAACACAATCAATACATCAAGTATTCAAACATTTTGGTTGTAGCAAAACACTTGTTTTGTCATTATTATTATTGCTGAACAGGCATGAAATAAGCAGGGGAGTGGGCAAAACTAAACTCCAAGGGTCACACACACACACACACACACACACACACACACACACGCTCGTCATGGTAAAGCGACATTCATTTTGGAGGGTAGTGGTGGGGTTATTATAGTTTGCAAACACCCTCCCACTATAATCGCCCTCTCCCAATGATCGTTCGTTTGCTAGGTATATTTGTGGCGAGGGGTAGGGCCTGACGACCAATAATATAGCAAGATAAAGATGTATAAATATTTTACCCTCGCTAGCTCTCGCTTTTATACAAGCTTCTCTCGGTGTACATGTTGTTAGCCCTGCCGTAACCATTGGTTTTTGTTGATCTGGTGTTCACGGACTCAGTTATCTGTCGAGAAAACACGCCTGGTACTGTATTTGGAAGGAGTCGTCTGATGGTCGTAATACCAAGTGACTCTTTAATTTTATAGACGGTATCGAAATCGTCGTCTCTAAAATGGTCACTGCAGACTATCTCGCCTGTCACTGGTCGGATAACGCACGGTACCATCTACTGAATGCAACTAACGAAGAAAGTAGAAATGCACAGTTCCCTACAGCACGTCACTTCCGCTTTGTCTTACGGAAATTGCCGAGCGCAAAATCGGCTAGGAGCGTTTTTTCCTTGTGATATAAAATATCGATGTTTTGTAGTCATTATTTTCATTAATGATGAAGTATTTGACATAATACCTTTAAAAATCACATCTAGAAGATTAAATTTATCATATAAACGAAAGTTGTGTGAGCACACTAGTAGACCTTTAACTATAAGAAAATATGTGTATACATGAAGCATGAAGCATCTGCAATTTTTGCCCACGGCGTGACAGAGATGAAACATTTTCTTATTATTCCTTCGATTTTCACCGCGAAGAACATCGAGCGGACAACATACGTATCAGAAAGTAATCATTGTTTCGAGAAAACGGTGGCACGTAACCTTCCGCGTAAATAGAGGAATATACTTTTGTGCATGGAATCTCGTCTGAACATACTCATTTGGTGAAACCGAACAATGCGCCTCTGCATGACATGTCTCTCTCGACTTATCACCGGAAGCTCTTAGGATCTGGTTCAACCGACAATTATCTTTTATACTCACGTATAAACTGGGCCAAAGTCCAAACAACATGGACTCTGATCTACCATCGCATAATCCCCTAGTACATACGATCCTTAGAGTAGTGTGCACAAACTGCTCAATGTTTATGTGAGCAAGATTATTATGCGATGTTATGTATGCGTGATACATAAAACACGATACATTTTTCACATATTGACTTGTACCCCTGTGAATATTCCTTGCATTGACTAATACCTTTATAACAGAGGAAGCTCGATATATTCACAGCATCGTTCTTTCCAAAGCATAAAGGACTTAGATTTGGAGAAAAATGTAAAGAGGAATTGATATGAGAATAGACTATTCCATAAGAGATGATTTGCGAAATCCTAATTTCATTCAGTATGTAATGTTTAGGAATTTTCTACTGGTAGTTAATTTTAAAGGTTTAAAATTAACATTGAAGCTAATATTTTTTTTCTTAGAATGGTTTGTGGTGGTGGCGGTTTTTTTGTGACATCTAACGTGAAATGTATTGTTAAAAATTTCCATATGTTTAACAATATCAGACTATGGCAATCATGTGCAACTTCCTCGAAAGGGCGGACTGGATAAGCGATTTTTAAGTCACACCTTATCATGTAAATAAGGGGATAAAACCAGGCCGCAAGCTGGATCTGTCCTGCGGGTCGCTGATTCCATATACCTGCTCTACGGTCTTGAACGGAAAATGAAATGTTAAAAATACGTTTATGAAGCAATGCACCGTTTGTAATGAGCTACTTCATCTGAGCGCAGTTCATCTTTCTCGGCGTGCATCTATGTTCATAATGATATTGCTGTCTTTGAACTTTTGATATTGGAGGATGGTAATGTATAAAAGCAAACAACCTTGGTGTAAGGATGTGTGTCCTTTACATCAAATTTGGGAGTTCCATTATGTTCTTATGGCAAAAACAAATTATATCAAAGTAATGTATCATACCTTCAGTGTTTTGTACTTACTAGTAATGAGAAAATAACTTTTTTCCGCCTATATGTGAAAACGTTTTCAACACACGAGTATGGATAAGAGTGGTTACACGCTATATCCACAAGTATACTTATATACCGTTGCACATGAAGGGTAAGGATTTTTAGTTTTCGTGAAAGACATATACAAACATAAAACACACATTGACAATGAGTGAATAGTATTTCTGTTTCTAAGAGAAAAGGAAGGCCCTGAAAAAGAAATCTGGGGTTTTATAAAAGCTATGGACTTTGCAAGATTAAATGTAACTGTTTTACATATGACCTGTTCCTTCTGTTGCAGTAATATCGGCAGAATCTGCCGCTGCCGCTGACATCTGTGTAGTGGCAGGTTTGCATTTACGTTTCTTTCTCGTAGGTTCCTCAAAAAAGGTTTGAAATATTTTACAAGCGTTTAAACTTTGCCAGTATCGCAACACACAACAGTTCTGTTTGAACTCTCTTCCTTCTGTTCTCTGTTCAAAGTTTTCCTCTTTTACTCTTGTTGGTTCCTCGTTTTCTATGTTTGTTGTAGAACAAGAAACTGTATGTTCTTCTTTATAGGGTCGTAATAAAGTCCCATCTCTTCTGTTTCTTTCTAAAATCCTGATTTGACTCTGGCAATAATGGACAAAGATATGAAGAGGTACTACAAGCAAAACATCTTGCAAAGAAAATAAAAAGTCGCACCAAACCAAACAAAAGTCCTCCTCCCCTGTAATAATACTCAGGAAAACAATAAAAAAATTTTGTGCAGTTGCAATCTGTATCTATCGCAGACAAATCACACAACAGATTGCACTTCTGGTCAGAGATTTAGAGAGTTATTCAAAAGCAAACGTTGAACAAGACTTCTAGAGGAACTTCAGACCAC
The DNA here is from genome assembly GCA_016617855.1 of Megalonaias nervosa. NCBI lineage: Eukaryota > Metazoa > Mollusca > Bivalvia > Unionida > Unionidae > Megalonaias > Megalonaias nervosa. The sequence continues at coordinate 6,162 of JAECUM010013044.1, read as the reverse complement.
TCTCCTCAAGATAAAAGTCAAAATACTTGCTCAGGACAAATGATATTGGGTTCAACAATACCTGCAGCATTATTGAAACGTAACTGTTTAGGCAAGATATTGATCTACAGAGTTTCAACATAAATAGATAAAAATAGAAACAAGGATAAAAAAGAATAGAAAAACGAGAAATTTCTGAAGAAGAAGGAGGAGTAGGAAAAGGAAGAATAAAAAGAAAAACCTGCAGAACACCAGAAAATCAGAAGAAACGGCTTAAGAACTAGTTTTGATAAAGCAATTTTAAATAGAGTGACAGCAAAAGATGAAAGAGTTTGTTTTGAATATGAATAAGAGAATGCACATGCACACACGTGACGATCACTCTAAACGGTGTGTAGGATAGCTCATTAAGTGGTGTTGGATAATAAATAACTGTTGTTGGTATTATGACTCGAGTCTTTAAGTAACAGAAAAAGCGAAAACCAACAAGTTTTGTAAAAGTCAACAAATATTGTATTTCTCTAGAATACAAAGTAGAAATTTAAAAAGAACCTACATTATTGTAAATGAATCCCAAATAGTCCTTAATGTTCTATCACAAGTCCAAATGTATGAAGTTCCAACTGACTTCCAGCGGTGTTCTAAATATATTGCAATGCTGAGTGTGTTGATGTGCATGTAGTCTCGAATGCGCCAATGTGCCAATGGCCTGGATTGTGGCAACGCGTTAACAGTCTGCTGATGTATCACAATAATATAATCCAAATGTCATTGTCTGAATTCACTATAATTCCAAATCAATGTTTTAGTCCAAGAATATTATTGACTGATTCCGCTTCGCATGTTAAGGCAAGAATAAATAATCCTAATGTAAACAAGACTATACACCCTTCTACTTGACCTATTTGGCAATTACCATTTTCTGAAAACACTGTCTCAGCTTAACAGGGAATTTCAATTCTGGAAGTTGCTGAGGTCAGAATCAAGACTGTATCTAGAGCTCAAATTGAAGTAAACATGCTAACACTAGTAATCACATAATGAAGCTTTTAGTAACATCAAGTAAAAAAAATACCAAGTGATTCCTTTTATTGTTTGGAGTAATCTTTCTTTTTTAAGTACAGCATGTAAGTAATTCGCGTTTGAAAATTGAGTAAATTCATTACTTAGTAACAGTCTTAAGTAATTTATTTTCTTAAAACAAGCAATATTGTCTAAAATAAGAAATGACTAGTTAAACAAAAGTAATTGGTAAGTGATGACAAGTAATCAAAAATCAAGTACGAAAACTTTAACTCAAATCAAGTAAAAAATAAATTACAAAGTAATTGTTTTTTTGAGTGCACTAGTCAGGTACACCATTAACTTGATTTTAGAGAAGGTCAAGGTTCGGCACAAAATACAGATATTCGCAACATATAATCATTAAGAAAAGCCAACAAACAATGCAAATTAAATATGCATAGTACTGGTCAGTCTAATTAGTGTATTGGTTAGTAAGTGTAGTTTTAACATTACATTTTCTCTTAGGGGACACTGGGAACCATAAGTTAAACCTATAAGCATTTATAAGATTCCATTTAACTTTAGAAGACTAGAGGTACACAACTAAACAAAATATTCTCTCAATGTTAAATTCCCATATTTTAAATTAGGTAATGTGTCCAGACTTCCCATGCTTAACCTACTAAATCTTTGCATCAGTTTCATTGGGCCAGTCTTTTCGCATAATCATTCTTCTTTATATATTGATTTCATCCTACAGTCTCTCAATGCTTTGACCACTAACCAGGCTGACGATATAAAAAATTCCTACAGACCATTAGCGCTTTGTCGACTAACCAGGTTGAATATATATATATATATATATATATATATATATATATATATATATATATATATATATATACAGCTTTCTTCGTGTTAAAAATGGGCCGTAAATACTTAAATAATAAAGAAACGATATACATTTGGAACTTGTTCCAGTAAGGGGGTAAGTACTGTATGGCGTCTTAGGTCCAAAAATGTATTAATGTTCAAAAACGCTATTTGATCTGAGAATACAATAGCATAAATTTTATTAACATTTAAAAGGTTGAAACGGATCTTTGAAAATTACTTCCTTGTGACGTCATACACACGTGATCATGACCGAATTTGACTATATAGTAGCCTTTTTGGATTTAAGTTGAGGATGAGTTTTAGAAAATTCAGGTGGTCCACATGCAACTTAAAATTTGATATTTGACAGAATGTGAAGGTATGCGTTAATTACCTATTACTAGAATATCGTTTCGTTTCCGATTGTAGACCATGTGGAAAACTTCAAAAAGTAATTCAATCAGCTTTCATTGATGCTTTGTAGATCTATGAAAATATCAAGCATTGACTACATTTGTACTGACGCTTTTGCTACAATGAAAATATAAAATGATTTTGGCATAAAAAGAGACATTTGTAAAAAAATGTAACCTGCATTATAGATAAAGAATTTTTTTACGGACAAGAATTTCCAATGACATATTTAATGATTGCATCTAGACAACAATTACTTTATTTACGATTATGTCATCCAAGTTTAAAATATAAAGTTGGATAAGGGCAATTTTGGCCCAAAATTAGCACTAAATGTAAACGATTGTAACAGCATTTGTTTTGGTGATACTACAATGACTCTATGTCCACTGCAACACGTATACATATGGTGTGAAACTCTATGAAATAAACATTTAATTTTGTTCTTAAATGGACGCATCTTGTTCAGAAAGAACTAAATTGTTTCCATATTTCTACATCTTCAAAGACTTAAACAACATAATAGCGCAATCAAGAAGCTTGTTTTGATCGTTGATAGGGTACACTTTTGATATAAATGGATCTAACATACATGCAAATTTTATAAGTATCTTTTATGCTTCTCCTTAACAAAAAGAAAAATGATGAGAAATTGTTATTCACTCATACATGATGTCCCTCGCAATATGGGTCAGAAACAACAACTTTACGGTATCCTTAAAAAAAATTAACAAATAGCCGTTTCCCCTTTTTCTATTTAACACTAACTGACACTTAATGTTGGCTCTCATCTATTCTTTCTGTCTTCTCTTTTCTGGTTGCGTTTTGGAACAGTCTTCATGCGCAAATCTGAATAACGGGATAAGGGTATTGACATATAAAAGACGGCACACATCACCACAGCAACAATAACTACAGCATAAAGCAACTCGTTGTATTATTTTACTAAAGGAGTCTGAAAGATAAAGAATGACGGTTACCGTGTAACGTTTATTTACCTTAATCATTTGAAATGGCATTTATTGTCTTTTTTCATTTTGCAGAATATATTCTACCAATGAATGAATTCGTATTCTTGAATTCTGACAAACATCACCAGAATATAAAATAATGATGGGACTCATCCACCCACAAGCTATTCAAGTACTGAAATATGCATTGAATACATTTAAAATGCAATATGTTTAACATCATTATTTATCTGTTCCCACGTGATGAATTACACAGCTTCAAAGTGTCCTATGCCATTGAGAAAACTGTTGATTAGATCTCCAGGTAACTATAACAGAGACAACAAAAGTTGATTGCAGTAGTTCTTTATAAACTATTTAATGAAGAAAGGGATTCTATTGTACATTCTGAATTTTACTCTTTTTGCAATCCAACACTTGTACAAAGTACGGTTATTTCTAAAGGAAGAATATAATTGTTTGGGAAGTAATTTATATTACCGCAAGGAACCTCACAAGGCAATGTGCTATCTATATAAAACAGCTCTAGTAAAGATTGTGAAAGGAGTTGAGCGGAGTAAAGTTAACGTGCTTGTCAGTACATCGTCTATAAATGTTATATAAACATATCAATCCCCAAAAGGAGCGCTATTATTTTCACCTGTCTAAATTCAATAAATGTCGTGCATCTAACATTGGACCAGACATATTATTATCTACTCAATAAATCATACATGATTGTACAAAATTCGGATTTTATGTACGAGGTATTACAAAGATCCGATTTTATGTATGGGATGTTGTTTACTTGCAGATCCTAAGTGCCAGATCTATGACAACTTCCTCATGAAAAGGATATTCGTTTGGTTGTGCTTGTAAACTTTTCTTGACATTTCATTGCAATTTTAGTTAAAGCAAGTATATAGCGTAAAAGAGTAAGTGTCGTGATTTCTTTCTTTACGCATGAACAAGATACTCTCTCTCTCTCTCTCTCTCTCTCTCTCTCTCTCTCTCTCTCTCTCTCTCTCTCTCTCACACACACACACACACACACACACACTCTCTCTGATTCCTGCTCATCTACTACTACTACTACTTCTATTACCACTACTACTACTACCACTTCTACTAATGAATTGTATGGTCTGTTCAGAAAAATACCCCCCTCCCTCCTTCTCTCACAGTGTTCCGTATATACACAGTGACAGACGGACGAACACACACTTTAGTTTGCTGGTTTTCAAAAATGGGAACCAAACCCAACTTCAGCACATGATGGCTCTAAATCTAGATTTAAAAAGGATTTTTATTTCTCAAGGATAATGTCCTTGTGTTAAAATTAGTCGGCAAGTGTGTTTATCAGCTTAGCATGTTTTTTTTTTTTAATTTGTAACAAACATGATTAATGAATATTTAATCTACAGTATGCTAGCAGAATTGCAACATAATTAATTGTAACATAATTAATTGTAACATAATTAAGCTCTCACACATGCCAAATAATTCTACCTGACATGGTTTTTAGAATGAAATAAACGAAAAAGTAGCCCCAACTTTGAGTTTGCAGCCATTGTCACTAACAGAATTTGATTGACTTGAAACTCCGGTTAAAAAAAAAAAAAAAAAAAAAAAAAAAAAAAAAAAAAAAAAAAAAACCCCAATAAAACAATTAAAAAATCACCGAAAAATTAAAATTAAAAAAAAAATGGCGACCTACCTTTTTTTCTTATTTCACTACAATGTTTAAAAGTTATAGGAAACTGGTAAAGGGGCTAGTAGTATAGAAAAGGGGAGTAGGATATTGTGGGAACATCATAGAAGAGGGTAGAGGTTTTAACTTTATTTGTAATAAGGATCATATAATAATAATAAAGTGGATTAGAGAGGGTACATGTATTTTTATTTATAAGGGGTTTAAATCCTATCGTCTTGTATCAGTATTTTATAACCTATCGTCTGTGACTGTGAGTGTTGTTTAAAACAGGAAGGTACGGGAGGATAGGGGCATTATAGATGAGGTACACCGATTTACCTTTTTAATACAGGGATTATAAGGTGATAATGGATATGGAAAAGTTAGTTTCGTTTATAAGGGATTGAAATTCTATTATCTGTCCCTTCTTTTATATTTGACCTTGTGCGTATGGAATGCTCGTTTTCTTTGAAATGGGAGAGATGGCGAGGGTAGGGACATTACAGATCGGGTTAGAGATTTTTTAAACATAAATGTACCCTTTTCTTTAGAAATTGATACACAGAAAACGTACGGTTAATTTCGTCTTGTACTTTTAACGCTAAAGAAACAACTGGTGACTTACTTTTGTTTCTTCTTAAATTCCACTAATAATGTTATAGCTATAGTGACACTAATAAATGTGATGGTAGTTATGTTTGGAATAAAGAGGGTGGGGGAGCGTTGGGACATTATAAAAGGAGCAAAGATTCTAAATTTATAAGAGTATAAGGCCATTTGAGATAGAGAACATATTTTTAATGATGAGGTTTTAATAACCTTTTTCTTATTTATAATTATTTGTCTACATCAATGGGTCAATTTAATGGTTGTTTTTGTTTTTTTTTTTTTAAATAGGAGGGCATGAGAGGGTAGGTTCATTATAGATGTGGATAGAGATGTTTGACGTAAATTTACTTTTGTCTTCAGAAAATCATCAAAACGTAACCCTGCTATTAATTTCTTCTTGTCCTATATTGCCGCAAAAGAAAAAGAAAATGGTGGCCTACTTTCATTTCTTCATACACTCCTCTAGTAATTTTTATACGGATTATGAGAATAATAAAAGGCTGGTAGTTATAAAAGGATGGTAGGAATATTAAAGAAAGGGGCAGAGATTTCAACTTTGTTTATAGGATTTATATCAGGGTGTAGAGAGATTATTTTTACTGAGAAGGGTTTAAATTCTATTTTATACAAGTTCTG
>JAECUM010013043.1:0-114093 GCA_016617855.1 Megalonaias nervosa | reverse complement strand
TGAGCCACCGCCTTCTAGGAAGTCTTCTAAGACTTGGAAAAGGGAAAGTTAAAGTGATAGAATGTAGGGGCAACGGTGGTATCAAGAGAGATACAACGAGAAAGATAAAGAAAGTGAGCGAGAAATAAAGACCTCCTAGGGCTCGGCGTGACCAGCCGATTTGTCGAGACTGGGCCCATCCCGACCACCCGTCTAGAAGAAGTAGAGGCCAAAGTAGTGTATTGCATCGGAAAGCCTCTGCTCAACTACCAGGATCCTTTCCTCCTCCGACACGGGCCGCAACCCACGGCAAACAGGTTGCCTCTACTTAGTCGCCTCTTACGACACGTAGCGAGGCACGGCGGGCCAATTCTACAACCCCGGACCCGCAGGGGGATGCATGTAGATGTCTTTATTTTTTAAAATTCAATGCCAAACATTCCAGAATACAGGAGTCTGAATAAAAGTGGCTTCGCGACATACTTTTAAATTCTTAATTAAGAATAATTTTAAATTGTCAATACTTCCACTGCATTTAAAAGAACATATATATATATATATATATATATATATATATATATATATATATATATATATATATATTGAAAGGTTTACTTTCACAAACAGGATCATAAAAGCTCATATCAGATACCCAGAGAAAAATACTAACTTGATTATGTGAGACCAATGATTTTCACTGTCGATTCTATAAGATTTTTTTGTTTCTTTTAGAGTCGAAGAAAGATCTGGAAAAGAAGATGAAAGACGGGCAGCAACTGCGGGCTGAGATGGTGCAGTGTGAAACATCCCAGTGCAGTAAGCTTAATACATCAATTATACTAAATCAATGTAACAAATCATTGCAATTGAATTGCTGAAATTTGTTATATTTTGCTTCATTTACATAAAAGCCAATGAGTCAGAAGAAGAATGTTGAATTTACTGCCTGTAATTTATTGAAATATATTTTCCTATGTTTGGCCTCGGTAAATTTTCTCCCTTTTCTTTCAAACTTGGACATGGTTGTTAGTCGTCAGTGCGTTAGGAAAGGGTTCTCAAATTGGCCAGATAATCATAAAATGTTCCTCTTAAAAGCCTTAAGTTATTCCAATTAATCCATACTCAGTTCATGGTGTCAGAACTATTTTGCCCTCGTTTTCAGAAACTGATAGAACTGACGAGAAAAAGGAAGGAGGACAAGACGAAAAAATTCTACAGCAAATGATAATGAAAGACTTGAATAGAAAAGAAGAAATAGAGTTAGAAACAAGTTAGAGGCAGTCAACAAACAGAAGAGATAGTACAGAACAGACGTCTTGGTGGCATTTCAGATTTTGAGTCACATGTATATATTGGAAATGCATATAGATATGAGAGAAATCAGCGTGCGGGAAAAGACACTAGATTTGGAGAGAGAAACAAGTAATACACTCAGCACAGATACTTCAAAGAGTAATAAGCGTAACGTTGGATTACAGTTAATTTCCCGTGAGGCAGAAGATGAAAACACAGAGTTAGGCAAGAGAACAAGATGACTTGACAGCATATGCAGAGATTTATATGGAGCTAACACTGCATTTCAGCCATATATCCCTCCTCAGAATTTTTCCTTTCTCGAAGATCTTTACAGGTCTCCTGGTAATTCTTATCAGAAGCTACAAACACGGCAAGAACAATTTAATGATACGCACTTGAAAAATCAAGTAAAGGAAAAAGTGTCCAGGCTGAAACAAGAAGTAGAAATACTTAAGTCGGGAGCAACAATGCTACCCGGTAAAACAAAAATACACATTTGTTTACTCATTTTATAATTTAGGCATATAACGTTCTGCTAACAGAAATTTTAAATGCATCAGTAATTAATGCCCAGCCATGGCTTGGTGGTTTTCACCAGGTTGTTCCTTCATCAATAACTGCCATTTAACTCTTTACCTTCTGCTAATGCATATATGCGACCGTAAAAGCCTCGTAACCTCACAGACGGATATACAAGCTGCTAATAATACTCTCTATCCCGGCTGACTCCTACATACGTTTCCGGCCAAGGGCTGGGAAACCCCAGAGACGCATATACACGTTTCATATTAAAGCTTTGCACTGGCTGAAATTACCAACATCCGGTCTTTTCAAACAACATTTAGCCAATGAAAAGTCCTTATAAAATGATGACAGTATTCTATTAGTAGTTTTACAGCATATGACCGGGAAATTGCACTGCAAACGAGGTCAAATGTGAAAGTAAAACAAAATAGCAACATTCATGTATTCCGACGATTCTGACGAAAGTTTTGAAGGATTTGAAAGTGATGACATTGCAAATGACACTGATTTTAATCATCAGATTCAAGATGAAGGATCGGATATTAGTACAAGTCCTGTTTCGACACCTCACATTTAAGATTTATCTGAATCCGAGGATGAAACGCGCGACGATCATATCTAGTCGGAACATGTGACGCTGGCACACGTGGACGACTCTACAGCAGTTTCAGGGCCAACACTTATTTTAGAAAAAAAGATGCAAGGGAGATAGATTTCTCTTCACGTTTTTCTCCCAAAGAAATATTCGTTACTGGTAGATGAAACAAACAGTTATCCCGGAAAACATATTAGCGAGAAGCCTGATCCCTAGTGGTCAGCTACTTCGCATGCAGAAATGAAGGCATGTCTTGGAATACATGTCATTTTCAGCGTAATGCAAATTCCTGAATAAAAATAACTTGGAACACGGTAACTTTTATGCAGTACAGGGTATTCCAGATGTAACACCAAGAGAACGATTCGAGAATCTGTCAAATTATGTTCACGTTAACGACGTGACTAACAACCCTCCACGGAGACAACCTGGGCATGACAAGTTGTGTTATATTAGACCAGTTCGGAACATCGTCCTTGCAAGGTGTCTTGAAAACTATAATCCACCCATAGATCAAGCTCTTGATGAGGGTATGATAGCATTTAAAGGCAGGTTGTCTTTCAGACTACTTGCCAGTAAAGCCGACCAAATCTGGTATAAAAGTATGGGAGAGGGCCAATCCTGCGAACGTCTATGTTCATGAATTTCAGATATATTGTGGACGCGAAGAAGGTCGAGGTAGTGAACATGGTCTAGGATCCCGAATTGTGACAGACTTGTTGGCAAGAACCACCATGTTTACATGGATAATTATTTTTCAAGTCCAGCCCTATTCGAAACTTTGAAAACCGACAAAATATACTGTGTGGAACCGTACGTGCAAATAGAACAGATATTCCTGAAGCCATAAAAAAAATCCCAGGAACCTTTCCTGAGGCCAGTCCAGGACAATGCAGAAGGGAACACTAACAATAACTGAATGGAAAGATAAAAAATTTGTCCATTTTGTTTTTAACAACCTCAGCTCTGGAGAAGAAAACTGTAGTTCAGCGACGGCAGAGGCATGGTGTACGCCAGCAGATAAATGCACCTGGCGTGGCCACATTGTACTTCAAGAAGAAAATGGGTGTTGACTTGGCTGACCAGATCAGAATGCAATATGGTACATGCAGAAAAGCAAAGAAATCGTGAAAGTATCTGTTCTGCTTTTTATTTTATATAGCCCTTTGTAATGCCTTCCTAACCATGAAATAACCCCCAAACCATCCGATTATCACTCGGAGAGGAAGAACCAAAAAGCGGCGTCGGCTAGACTTTAGAATCTTGGACAGCAGCTTAATGCAGGTTACAGGGGAACAAGGAAGCGGTCAACAGTATCAGCTTCAAATAGTGAAGGCAACGGCCACTGGCCATTCAAATTTGACAAGCGGGGTAAATGCAAACTTTGTTTTGCAGAATGGCAGCAGACGTGAAGTCTTTATTGGATGTGAAGTATGCAAAGTTAAATTTTATTGGATGTAAAGTATGCAAAGTTAAATTATGTGTAGACGGAGACTGCTTTAAGCAGTATCATAGAAATTACCAAATCTGCAGTAAAATAGTGGACACGTTGTGCAAAATAGTAGTGAGAAAATTAGTCTAATAGACATTATAAACACAGATCTTGAGGTATATTTTTTATTATGAATATGTGAATATAATCATTGATTCCTGTGGATTATGTGTACTTGGTGGTGGAAATAAGTGGAACAAGCATCAGTGTTTAAAATTTAATTTTTCATTAAATTACATAGTTTGCATGGGACAAGATTGATATAGAAAATGTAGACAGCATGTGCTCTCACTCAGGCAGCCATTATGATGCTCTGGGGTTCAGCCTGCAAACAGCTGGTAGAAGGCAGGCTGCTTATCAGGCTTAGTAGGCAGGGCAGCAAATACTTGCCGAAGATAAGAGTTAATAGTCAATCATGATATCATAATTTAAAACCTAATGCCCTGCCTTCTACATTCTTAAAGTCGTATTTAGAAAACAGTAGTGTAAATGTTTAAATATTTCAGGACATTCATTGAAGACTGAAGTATGTTAATGCTTTGATATTTATTTAAGGCAAATTATTCTATATTACAATGATATTTCTAGCCACAAAGAAAATTGCACTTTTGGGTGAAACTTGACAAATTCGATGGATTTCTTTTCTGCAGAGGATCATGTTTCATTTCTTCCAGGTTTACCTGCAGCAAAACCCACGAAAATTACCTTCTTAAAGTAGTTGACTAGTGTGGTTGAGGTAGAATATGACTTATTTTTAATATGATTGCTATTTTTACCCAGTGACAAGTTTATGGTTGTTAGCATAACTGGTGGAGACGTGTTCATTTAAAGCTGTAAGTACACAAGTTCTTATACAGGGAATGGTGAGCCGATATTCAAATCGGGCAGATTAGAACATTCCATGAACTTTCAACAGAGATTAGGTAAATGAGAGCAAGAAATTGTTACATATTTCCTTTTCCTGCCAGTTACAATACTTTTATTTCATTAATGGTAAGACTTACATTATTAATTCAATAGGATTTGGTAGAAGATTTTCAAGATGTTTAGGTTAAGGCAATGGACTAATGTGAAAAATATGTGAATGCACCAATATTTAATGTGAATACCAAACCCAGGATTAATAAACTTAAATTAAAGGTCGAAAAATAGTTCTCTTTTCCAAAGTAACTGAATAATTAATCCATAATAAACATTAGTCAATGTTTTTCATAAAGCATTGTTATATTACAGGACAAGCGAAGCTTTCAGATGACAGCTAACAATGAAGTATATATCTGTGTTCATACCAATTTACATTTGCTACAATTTTAGGTAAAATACCGTGTTGCCGCTCACCGTTTTTTTTTTTTTTTTAAAAGACATCAAAAACTTTCATACCTGAAAAAATTGCTGTTTTGTCCCAAGGTAGATTCAAATGCTTCAATCACTCATATTTGGTGCACATTTTGCAAAAAAGTTACATGGTTTCAAGGAGACATAATTAAAGCCACCAACCCCCACCCTTTTTGGCAACTGCAAAGCCCTTGGCAGCATTAGACCGCTGTATATTTCACTGGTTTAATATGTGAACAAGCTGTACATTTCACAGAGTAAGCTACTTGCATAAGATTAACTGAAAATCATAACTTTCTTGAAGTGAAACATTTGCCTGCTTAGATTTCCAGTATATTGTGAAGCAAATTTAACTCTGACCGCACAATAATCTTGTCACAGATGGATTAAAAATCTTGTATGTTACATTTTTCCAAGAGTAATTTTCAGAAACATGAAGATTAATGATATGGAATCATTTTCGAGATTGTCCTGCATGCTTACGTTTAGCCACCAATTCGTCCCAAGCCAGTTCGACCACTATTTAACCAAGTTGAACTTCGGGCAGAGAAAACTAGCGGCCAAAATCAGATGCAAGGTAACACTTGTGATGAACAAGATTCCTGTGCCAAATCAGTACCAATAAATAGATAGAAGTAATCACTGACGGTGAGTACAGACATTTTGTAATGTATTCAAGGGTACAAAAAAAAACCAGTGGGTCTTACATTTCGTAAAAAAGATGCCAAAAATAATGAGTTCATATTTTATTCCTTTTCAAAAATGATGTATACACATCATTTAACAGTTCTCAATTTGTTGAATGGGACCAAAGATGAGGCAATTATTTTTTTTTTACATACCTGAATTTTTAAGAAAAGTTTACGCAATATTCTGTATTGATGGTGGTCACCGAACCTGAAAAGTAGAGTTTTTCAATGAAGCACACGATAACACCAATCAGTGAGAATAATCTGTATAAGGTGAAAGCATATTTGGAAATTATTAAGTGTACATTACATCTCTTATTTTTCATAGCAGTAGAAATCCCAAGATGAAGCTTGTGGCCGATTGTGATGTTTACCTAATCCAGGCCCAGCTGTCCCAAGCCAATCATAAAGCGAATGGAAATCCAAGAAAACTTGATATTGCTCTTCTGGATGCGTTTTTCACCAGCGACGGTTGGTTGGTTGATTGAATTTTTACGGCGCATCAGCATTGTTATGCTATTTAGCGCCATACAAAAGGTTATATGTTTGACAGTTTAAAAGTGGTTAAGGGTTCCGTATCGACCAGCGATACGAAACCAAACAGTTGAAAGTAAAACGATAAGATGGTAAGGTAATAAATAAATAAAGATCCCCGATCAACGGGGAATGTAAATGGTGTATGTTAATGGAGACAGATGAAAGATAATTAAAATTTAGGGACGGTATATATAGCACGTAAAACTGCTCAAGGCAATAGCATAAAAGCTATAAGATTTTGTATTTGGGTTGAAAAACAGCCGATAAAGCAGGGTTCAGAGGGTTTGATCTTAATTAGAGAGCATACTGTGCGGAAAGCATTTCTCTACGATGTGATAAAGGTGGTCGTTCGCTTCAACGCGTAGGCTTTCACACGGGGATGTCTTAAATGCTCCCAGAGCGAGTCTTATTCCTTGATGATGAATCGGGTCAAGCATCTTCAAATAGGACGTCCTAGCTCAGGGACGGGCAACATACGGCCCGCGGGCCTGACCCGGCCCGCGACGGGATTTTGACTGGCCCGCGGTCACATCCGGCCGCAATCTCCTACTACTTTCTTACTGCGTCGCAGTAACAGTGACTGTTAGTTATTCTTTGGTTGTTTTCGATTAAATTTAGAATTTACAATTGAATTTTTATCATGAATTTTGCCAAGAAACGTAAAGTTGACAGCGAGTGTCGCGCATTCGACAAAGATTGGATGCCTAAGTACTTTTTCACAGAAGTCGGCAAAAAAGCAGTATGTTTGCTGTGCAGTGAAAGTTTTGCTGTGTTTAAAGAGTACAACATTAGCCGCCATTATGCGACGAAACATGCAGGCTATGGCAGTAATTTATCAGCAGCAGAACGGCAAACAAGAGCAACAGAACTGCACAGAAAACTTGTAAAGCAGCAGAACGTATTCGGAAAAGCCAAAGTAGCCCAGAAAGCTGCTACTCATGCCAGCTTTGTAGTCGCATACAACATTGCTAAGCACAGCAAATCGTTCTGTGATGGTGAATTTGTCAAAGAGTGCATGCTCGATGTAGCTGATCAAGTCTGTCCAGAACACAGACAGAAGTTTGAAGAAGTCAGTTTGTCGAGAAGAACTGTGGCTCGCCGCATTGAAGCAATTGGTGAAGACCTGACATCACAACTGAAAGGGCGTGTACCTTCATTTCAGCTGTTTTCCCTGGCATTGGATGAAAGCACTGACATCGATGACACTGCACAGTTGCTTATCTTTGTACGAGGCATTTCAGAAAACTTTGAAATAACATAAGAATTGCTGTCAATGGAATCAATGAAAGACACTACTACCGGGGAAGATATTTTCAAATGTGTGGAAAATGCCTTGCATACAATGGAATTACCATGGCAGAAAATGGCCAGTGTTACTACGGATGTTTCTCCATCTTTGACAGGAAAGAAAGTTGGTCTACGGAAGAGACTGGGTGACCGTGCTGCAGAGGTCGATTGCACCAGGGAATTGATATTTCTACATTGCATAATACACCAGGAAGTGCTGTGTAAAAGTGTGCTTGACATGAAACATGTTGTGGATCCAGTTGTGAAGATTGTTAATTTAATCAGGGCGAGAGGTCTAAATCACAGACAGTTTATCACACTTCTGGAAGATTGCGACTCTGATCACAGTGATGTTCTGTATCATACCGCTGTACGCTGGTTGAGTTTGGGGAAAGTCCTGAGACGTGTTTGGGACTTGAAAAGAGAAATCTTACTGTTTTTGGAGATGAAAGGGAAAGATACAGAATATCCTCAACTCAGAAAATCAGAATGGTTGTCAGATCTGGCGTTTGCAGTTGATCTATTTGAACATATGAATGAACTGAACACCAAACTTCAAGGGAAAGGCACTTTTGCTCACGAAATGTACTCAACAGTAAAGGCATTCAAGGTGAAGCTTAAACTGTTTTCTCGCCAGCTCAGTCAGAATATCACAACACACTTTCCAACACTCTAAACTATGGCACATCAGATGATGTCAACTGAGAAGTACACCAATATGATATCTGCACTAGACAATGAATTTGCTCGTCGTTTTGCAGACTTCCAGAAGCTTGCTGCTGAGTTTGATATCTTGTCATCACCGTTTACAACTGACTTTGAAAAGGCGCCGGATGCTCTACAGCTGGAACTGATTGATCTGCAGTGTGACTCTACCCTGAAAGAGAAATTCCAATCTGAAAGCATTGACAAATTTTATGCGTCACTGAATGAGTCCAAGTTTGCCAACCTGAGAAAGATGGCTATGAAACTACTTGTTCTGTTCGGGTCTACATATATTTGCGAACAAACATTTTCCACCATGAACATTAACAAGACAAAGCTGCGTTCAAATCTAACTGATGTTCACGTGCAGTCTTACTGAGAATTTCTACGTCCAACATGCAGCCAGAGTTCAAACAACTTGTTGACAACTTTGATCGACCACAGATATCTCATTGACTTCAGCAATTATTGAAGTACATTACGTTAAATTCAATAAATATTGTTTTTGGTCTCTATACTTTAAAGTTTACATTAAATACGATTCATTCCTTGCATAGCCATAGGTGGATAAAAGCGATTAAGGTATTGATTTAGTAATCCGGCCCACCAAGAACTTCATTTTCCCATATCCGGCCCGCCGACTAGAGAAGTTGCCCACCACTGTCCTAGCTGAACCATAAACAACAAACATAAAGAACCATTTGTACATTAATGTTTTCAGAACTCTAACAGAACACCATGCATATAGTCACGAGGGATGCCAGTCACAAAACGAAATTTTATCAACTCTGCCAATCCTGATAATCCTTTGAAACCTTTAATTCTGCGCCTTTCATCTGAATTTTCCATGGCAGACCGGCTGCTCCCTTCTGTTCTTAGTAAATACTTTTCCTCTTCTGTTCTGTATGGAAAACACTTACTATATCCTTTACCTTGCCTAACTGTCATGCCTCGGTCTTCATAAGTTATACATGGTTCGACACCATTAAAAAGGGTCATATTCAAAATCCCTGCCTTTGCAGGCAGGTCAAAGGTTGCACAAATTACTATGAGTTTTACAACAGTCTCTTGCTTGTCTAAAATCAAGAAAATGCCATTAACATATAAGATCATTTAGGGCTAAACTAAAAGATTGCACGTATTGTTTGAAAGGTGGTTTTCCTTTACCCTGCCATATTCCAGCAAGAATCATGTGTTACCTTACAAATCGAGCACGTGGATTTGTTTCACTGACAACCAAAACTAGTGGCCATAATTCCACTTTCGAGGAAGAGTAAAAGTTAATCGCATCTGTATTAAACACAGCTGTACGGTTGGTATTGGTTTCTCCATTTAAGAAGTTGTCTTTGGTCAAACCTTTATATACTAAACCATCTGTTTATGTCCGTCACATTTCCCGGTGTCTTCTAGTGCCTCTCCTATGTTGCTTATTTTGTTTTACATCTTCCCATATCCCTGCAAGTAGGAAAATAACATTAATTCATTAGTTATTGTGGGAGATAAATTTTTGGGGCTTTGTTGTTGCTACATTTAAGCATAAATTGAAAAATTCCTTCATAGAAACAAGAGGCCAAGGTTACCAATTCTGTAGCTCAAGTTTGTAACAATCTCAAAACGAGTATATTTTCTTTTTAATCAGGAAATTTTAGAACTGACCTCAAGATTACAAAAACCATACAGGTGTTCAAGCTCCGACTTGACTCGTATAATCTGATGTCTAAATGGTTAACATCAAAGCAAGTATTTGTCAGGCATCAAAACTGAGACAAAGTAAAAGTTTCAGCACAAGTATTGTCTATAAGTAAAATAAAATACCAATTTGGAAATTCGAAAAACCCAAAAAAAAACAATAAACATGTAATAGAAAGTGGTTTTCTTCTCTAATGTTAATTTGAACATCACATTAAGCTTTTGGTTTTGTTCTTTAGGTTTGTTTTCCTCTGTTTAAATAGTTTGAGACAGAAAACTGATGAAGTACTGATATTTTTACACTATGTTCATACATGAACTGAGGGAATGGTGTACCCCTCGAGTTTCTTCTGTGGCATGGTAAGGCAACCTATCAATATAAAAGACATGATTTTTTTTTTTAAAAAGGGAAAGATCAATTGGTTACCTGGTGATTGGAGTAAATTCTATCATTGCCTTTTCAAATTTGCGAAGACAAAGCTGGCTCTTGGCTGTCTGGATTTCTTCATCTGATCAGCTCCTTTGTATCGACGACCAGAATATCCTGGCGACGCACATGCATAAACGTGAAATTATTTGGAAACAGCTCATTACAAATTTCACAATAATTGATTTCATTTGTAATATCACTACCCAACATGTCCCATATCTTGTCATAAGTTAGCTCTCCAAGTGGTGAGCAATCTGGAAATTCTTTTATCATTGTCGAAATTACATCTATGCATCAAGTAGCTTAAAATTTGTTTCTTAAAAAAAAAAAATGACAAAATTGTCATTTTCTTTACTAAATGGGGTGATAGATAATCCTCTTGATCAAATAAAAAAATCGGACACACTAGAACTTGAGGAATCATGGTCTACACCGTCTTCATACTCCGAGAAATCATGGTCTACAGGGGTCACCAACACGGTGCCCGCGGGCACCAGGTCGCCCGCAAAGACCACATGAGTCGCCCGCAGGCCTGTTCTAAAAATAGCACAACTCAGCGGCGTATAAAATTGCATTTTATTCTGTTGCTATTCTTTTTTTTAATCACACTTGCATTTATATATATTTAAAAAATGACAATATCTTAAAAATATGTTTCTTATACATGAAGTTTAGATAAGTTTAGGTGAACTCTGACGTACTCCAGTTCGAAGGTCAGTATTGTGCGTGTGACAATACATTGCTCGTGGAGAATAAGCTAGCGCGCGCAGCAAAGATTGGAGCTGAACACAGTTTATTACCCCAAAAACATGGCAGAAAAAAGAAAGAAAACTTATCACTTTCACAACGAATGGGAGTCGGAGTTCTTTTTTTCGACTGTGAAAGAAACCTGCGTGTGTCTTATATGCGGAGCGACTGTGGCAACGGCAAAGCGGCACAATGTGGAGAGACACTTTACTACGAATCACAAAAACTACAATGCTAACTACCCACCGGGAAGCGCACTACGGGCAGAAAAAGCCCTTGAGCTAAAGACAGCTTTGGGTAAGCGACAGGATTTTTTCACAAGGCCGGCGAAAAAGTCACAAAAAGCAACCGAAGCCTCTTTTAGAGCTACGCATTTCCTGATCAAGAAGAAGAAGGCATTTACAGACGGAGAAGTTGTCAAAGAAGCAATGATGATAATTGCTAACACTGTACTTAAAGACGAGAAATATGGAACCGATGTAATCGCCACTCTCTCCGACGTGCAACTGGGGGCATCTACGATGGCTAGACGAGTGTCAGCTTTGTCCAGTAACTTGGTCGATCAGCTGGACCGGGATCTGGCGAGGTGCAGGTGGTTTAGCATCCAGTGCGACGAGTCCGTGGACAGCAGTAGTACAGCGCAGCTGATGGTTTTTATCCGGATGGTATTTGAAGATTTCTCCACAAGAGAAGAACTCCTGACACTACTGCCCATAAAGACAACTACGATGAGAGTTGACATTTATAACAGTGAAGGAATTTTTCGTGCAGAAAAAGGTACCATTGGAAAAGCTGGTAGCGGTGACCACAGATGGGGCTCCTGCTATGATTGGCCGACATGCAGGTTTCATCGCTCACTGTAAAGGTGACCCAGACTTCCCAAAATTTCTGCATTACCACTGCATCATTCACCAGCAGGCATTGTGTGCCAAAGTGATCGGCTTTGGGCACGTGATGACTCCCGTTGTGAAAATCATAAACAATATCCGTTCCAAAGCAAAACAGCACAGGATTTTCAAAGTGCTATTGGAGGAGATGGCAGCTGAATATGGTGACCTGCGACTACACACAGAAATCAGATGGCTCAGCAGAGGACGAGTTTTACTTCGTTTTTTGTCACTTTTGGGAGAAATCAAAGAGTTCATGCAGTCCAAAGGCGAAGACGTCTCACTGCTAGAGGACACAGAGTGGATACTTGACCTTGCATTTTTGACGGACATTACTGGGAAACTAAACCACTTGAACTGCGAGCTGCAAGGTAAAGGCAAGACTGTTGTTAATATGATAAGTGCTTTAAATGCATTTAAAGCCAAAATTAACATTTTCTCTGTGGATATACAGAGAAAAAAGGTGCTGCACTTTTCCTCTGTGCAGTCAGTGCTGAAAGACAATGCTTCTGCATCTGATACATTTGATAAAGTTGCAGACAACTACTGTGAAGTCATAAACAGACTTGGGCAAGAGTCTGAGAATAGGTTTTGTGACCTTGATCAGCTTGAGCCATGTGTATCATTCATTTCCAATCCTTTCATGAATGTGGACACAACAAGCTTTGCTGAGCAACTAAGTACAACGTTCAACTTGGATGCTGGACAGGTGGAGATTGAAATCATAACATTGCAAAATGACCTCCACCTCAAAGCCTACCAGGCTGCACCAAACTTTTGGTGCCTTGTTGACACAGAGAAGTACAGTGGTGTGTGTTCAGCAGCTATGAAGGTTGCCAGCCTGTTTGGTTCTACCTATCTATGTGAATCAGCATTTTCTGACATGAACTTCATCAAGAACAAACACAAAACACGCCTCACTGATGCACATCTGAAAGAGTTACTCACAGTTGCAGTGTCAAGTTACACACCAGATTACAATACAATGGTAAACAGCATGCAATGCCAGTCTTCCCACTAACAAAGAAAATGATACCAGATGTCAGTGGCAACATGTCAGTGCCATGACAAAGTTTAATTAAAATACTGAAGAACTGTTCAATTTTAAATGTGTGTTCATGATATGTAACAATTATTTTGTTAAAAATACAGCAGATTTGGTCATTAGTTCAAAATGTGACAAGATTTATTTTAAAAATATTTAAGTTTTTTCACTACATTACAGACATTACAATGTACATAATTGATAACTTTTTGAAACATGGTGCAACATAGTTCATGATTTGTTTAAAAGGTTTGTCAGTGGCTAGTGAAAATGGGACATTTTTCCTAAGAAATGTAATGTAAGTGATGATCTGAAAATTTAACAATTACTGAGATAAATAGAAATAAAATGCTGAATATTGATATCTGTTTCCCACCTTGTCATTGTTGTTAATTATTGTGAGAAATCATTAACATGATCAGAGTCTTCACATTATTAATAATGTATAAAGGCAAACTAAGTAAATTTGTTATTTCAGAAGAGTGTATCAAACTGGTAGCCCTTCGTACGACTCAGTACCCATGAAGTAGCTCTCAGTATCAAAAAGGTTGGTGACTCCTGGTCTACAGTATCATTATGATTACTCTCATCATCACCACCACCGCCATCTTCATCACCAACACCATCACTGTGACTTTACTTTTCATCAAGCAGATCATAAATGTTTTCACACTGTGCATCAGCACGTTTTCCCTTGATGCACCAACTACTACAATTTCCTCATTCTCCATCTCCAGATTTTCCGGATGACCTTCCAGTGTGCTTCCACTGTAGTCATTCAGGATGCTTTCAGTTGCCATAGGAACAAAATCTGAAATATGTACAACTGCAGTAAACTGGTTTCATATTACAGTTATGTCAGCTTCTTACAGAAATTTTACTTCTTGATTTATTGGAGAATTTCTTCCGCATACGTAAACAGACCCGGAAATATTTATGCACTGCTCTGACATGCCAAAAAGTAAAGAATCAACAGTATATGAATGTAAAACAAAGCAGCAATAAACTAAACTGTATGCAACACATAGCCAAAAAATCAGATATACATACATTACATATCCACTTAAGTTTGTAAAGACATGTTAAACTATATACTGGGACATTACTGATCATGAAAGTTTTTGAATAGGGAAGTGAATTCTTTATTTTTTTTAAAGCAGGGAATAATATAGCTATCATAAGGTTTTTGAGGATGGCATCTTACCTTTCCTTTCATTGCTGCTTGACATTTTTGTCCTGTTGTTTATTTCTAATTTCCTCTTCAGAGTACTTCATGGTATCTCAATGCTGGGGTCATCTAAATACCTCTTTATCACTCTTTTCAATGGACCTAGAATAGGTAAACATCATCAGCCTTTCACACATTTTATAATGTGGTCACATGATTTGTCATTCATTTCCGACCCTGGCACTAAGTGCGACAGAATAGCGCATAGAATCAATTATGCACATAACTGTTAATGCTTATAATTTAAAAAAAAAAACACCAGTAAAACGAAACAAAATTCTCTGGTACTGGAATGAAAAATGAACTGAATTAATACTAATAGTTTTATGTGACAATGGGGGGTGGGGATGGCAGGATTTCCGTTTCTTTTGAAAATGGACGGTTATGAAGTTTCTAAATATCAGAGGTATTTAACGAACGAGTCAAAGCTAGCAGATGATGGCAAGTGTTTGGGGGCATTCATTTTTTTGTGCAATGTCCGTTTGTAATCCACTGAAATCCCACTATTCAGTCTTTGAATGGACCAGAACATAGTAAAAGAAATGCAAAAATGTAGTTTCCGAATTATTTAGCTGAATTCATCACTGCAGCCCCTCATAGTTCCCATACCTTGTGCCATCCACTGTTGTAGTACTTTCGAATTTCTAATAACATGCTTTATCATGAACTGAGGTGTAATAACAAACTGCCACCCAAACACATCAGACTACATATGTATGCTACTGATGAGTATATTTATATAATTATGGTTTATCAACAAATGGATTTTCTAGTATCATGGAAGCAATTGAAAATATAGAAATCTACATTTTATTAATGTATCATGCATACACGTTGTTGTGCTTTTCAAAAAACAATAAAATATAAAAAATAAGGTTGAATATTCTCTATGCCATTTTGAAAATTCTTCAATTGACACTCGTTTATCTCCCCCAAAATGTTGCTTAAATATCAACATGAATTGCACCAATGATCTCCCAGATCTACTGCCAATCAATGGAATTTTTGTTTTTTATATTGATGGTAGAATAAAGCAGTATGGTTTACAAACAATTAAAGTTATGTATTGAGATGCTCTGGACCACTAAAAAAAATCCAAATTATAATCCTAGAGTGCACTCGGGGAAACTCAATTTCATAACAAAATGTAACTTGTAATAATTGATGAGTTATATTGAAAGTCTCCGATAACAACTATATCAGTCTCAGATACATTGCAATATTGGATTTACTGATGGTAGAGTGCCGAAACAAGTTAAAATTCATATGAATGTCATACTCGGCCTTCATTAATTACTGCTAGTTCAGAATTTGACAAGATGTCAAGATAGTAGGATTCCTGGATATTTTCTTTTCTAACTCGAGAAACATAAAGGAAATCTAGGCTTGGGGCATGTAGAATTTTTTTTCTGAGACTACATAGTACAGTCATGCAGACCATACCTGCATGAATCTGTCATAATCAACTTCTTGTAAAAAAGTTAATTATAAAGAAATTTTTGAATTTGTACCAATACAAGAGATTTTTATTTCAGATCAAACAAAAGAAAAGTTCAAGAATTAGCAGAAGAAGTTGGCAGGTTGCAAAAGAAACTGCGACAACTGGAAGATCGCATGGTCAGGATGGAACAGGTATTGAGTGACAGCAACAAGATTCAAGTGGACCTGACAAACAACCCTGTACTCAGATGGAATAACTGAAGTCGGAGCTGGATAATTTCCATAGTGACAATGAGCACAATAGTATAAAACTGTTGGCCTTGAAAGTATTTACTAAAGGCGTTAACCGACGAGTCACTCTATGGAAAGAGTCAGTCATGTCGGGAGAAACACCAAGACCGCCCCTTGACCAATCAAAATTCAACATGCTTGAACAGTTGTTTAAATACAAGTGCCCCAGTACCTCTAGGAAAAAGGTTTGTTGAAAAACAACAGAACATTCAAAAAGTGCTGAGATGGGAGTCAAAAAAAAGTGAATATAAACATGTCAGTTTAGATCAGGGGTCACCAAACTACGGCCCGCGGGCCGCATCCGGCCCGCGGCATCAGTTTGTCCGGCCCCCAAAATAACCCCCAAAAATAATAAAAAATAATCCTCCTTTTTAACCCAAACTACTCTGCCTGTGGATTGTTAAAACTGCCCGTAGTTTGGCCAGAGTTTGATGACCCATATAACAGACAGCACGTACAACGTACTAAGCATGTCGCATAATGAAGTATATTGAGCCAGGAACGTCATACGTTACAGCGGCTACACACATCACACAGCTACAAAAATACAGTATGTTGTGGATGTTTCGTTTTTGGGCGCATTATGATATTTGTGAATTTAGGTTCGGTATGATTTTGGGACTGTCGTGAGCGCCATCTCGTTAATCACGAGGATAGGTGAAGTGTCATCTGGCGAATAGAGTAGTGGGCGGAAATGAAATGTCTTCACGTGGTTTTTAGTGTTCAGGAGAATTGTGTAGGATTTTCGATGGGCGATAATGGAGTACGGGGTGGTGCGCATTTTCTGAATATTGATTGTTTCATGTATGAAGTGTATCTAATGGGACTTGTATTATTTGCTTTTTACTCAATATACTGTTCCACGTGTTTCGCCAGATTGTGCTACTAACCTTTTTCTTCCATAATCTTCACCCATCAGTATGGCTACTAAGAAAAGAAAGGTGGATAAGGAATGTCGCATTTTCAACAAAGAATGGGGAGAAAAGTATTTCTTTGTGGAAGTAAACGGTCAGAGGGCCAGTTGCATAATATGTCATGAAACTGTTGCTGTCATGAAAGAGTACAATATACGTCATCACTATGAAACAAAACATCTCTCAGCACACTCAAAATATGTTGGAAAGCTGCGTACTGAGAAATTTGAGTCTATGAAACATGGTTTGGAATCTCAGAGGAATCTTTTTACGAAAAAAATTGCTGAAAATGAATCTATCACTCGGGCAAGTTACAAAATAGTGAATAGGATGGTAGAGCGAGGAAAACCATTTACTGACGGAAAATTCATAAAAGAGTGCATTATAGAAGCAGTAAATGACTTATGTCCTGAGAAAGCTAGCTTATTTGAAAACATCAGCCTTTCAGCAAGTACAGTTGTGCGGAGAACGGAAGAACTTGGAGAGAACATACAGTCTCAGATACATGAAAAAGCTAAGGACTTTTTGTGGTATTCTCTTGCTATGGACGAGTCTACCGATTTATCGAGTACGTCACAACTTCTTGTCTTCATCCGTGGTGTTAATTGCAATTTTGAAATTACAGAAGAATTGGCATCAGTTTGCAGCATGCATGAAAGAACAACTGGAGAAGATATTTTCATGGAGGTGCAGAAAACTTTGCAAAGTTATCACCTTCAGTGGAATCAGCTTCGATGTGTAACTGTTGATGGGGGAAAAAACATGGCAGGAAAGAAAAAAGGTTTGATAGGGCAGATCCAAGCTAAGTTGGGGGATCTTCTACTCCCGAGAGCGCTCTCAATACACTGCATCATACACCAGCAATCACTCTGTGGAAAACACTTAGATATTTCTTGTGTATTGAAACCAGTCACAAGTGTGGTGAACTTTATTCGGAATCATGGGCTCAATCACCGCCTGTTCCAGGCTTTCCTTGAAGAAATCGATTCTGATTTCTGTGATTTGCCATACTACACTGCAGTGAGATGGCTGAGTTGTGGTAAAGTCCTGCTTCGTTTTTATAATCTCCGAAGAGAAATAGATCTTTTTCTCACTGAGCAAAATAGAGCAGATCTACTGTTCTCAGATCCTTCATGGTTGTCAAAGTTGTCATTTCTGGTTGACATCACTTCTCATATGAATGAACTGAACTTGAAATTGCAAGGAAAGGAAAACCTCATTTGTGAACTCTACAGAAACATCACAGCATTTCGGAGAAAGCTATCATTGTTTGAAGCACAACTAGAAGAAGGAAACTTTTCTCATTTTCAGTGTTTCCAGAGTTTTGCACTGAAAATGCTGGACGTGACGTCAATCTCGAGTTTCAGAAAAAGATTATTCAGGACTTACAGATGCATTTTTCAGAAAGATTTTCTGATCTTGACCAAATTGAGAATGACATTCGTCTGTTTGAGAATCCATTTGGCTGTAATCTTGAAAACACACCAACTGAGTTACAACCTGAGCTCATTGACTTGCAAGCTAATACTTTGTTGAAAGAGAAGCATAGAGAAGGAAAACTCATTGAATTTTATCGCTGCTTACCTGATGACGACTTTTCAAAATTGAAGAAGTTTGCTGCAGGCATGGCATCAGTTTTCGGAACAACTTACGTTTGTGAACAAACTTTTTCAAGGATGAACTATGTCAAGTCAATGTATCGAACAAGGCTCTCTGATGAACATTTAAAAGCAATTCTTATGGTTGGATGCAGCAATCATAAAGCAAATATTGATGATATTTTGAAAATGAAACACCAATTTCAGACATCTCATTAACGTTTGTGCAGCCTACTATGTCAGCTAAACAGTTTAAGTTGGAGATATTTTGGTACAATATAAGTATTGTTCATTGATTTTTGTTATTTTGTGCACTAACTTTTGTGTGATAATAAATTGATTGGATGAATGACATTGTATTTTGTTTACATTCAGAGTATTCTGTACTAAATCTATTGAACAAAACATGCGTCCGGCCCGCGCTTGGCATCCCTACAGTCTTATCCGGCCCTTCATGAAAAAAGTTTGGTGACCCCTGGTTTAGATGTTCTTTGCTGTTATAGAATTATATTTGAAACGAAGGCTTTTCAAACTAGCACATGTATTTTTTTCTATTTTACAACCCCCACCCCCAAGGTTATTTTATGATTCAGGAGAAAATGTTACTATTCATTCCAATTTACCTTCGTTCATCAATATTTCATGCACATGTTCATGAACAAAGATGACCAAATTTGTGAACTTTTTTTAACTGTTCATTGATTTGGTTCATGGCAATTCGTGAACTGTTCAATAACCTTTTGATGAACTTTCATGAATGGTTCATAAATAATTTCTGAATTAACCGTTTACAGTTCATGCACATTCATGAATAGTTCATGATCCTTTTGATGAACTTTCATGAATTATTCATGATCATTTCGTAGGGGTTTCCAGCTCTTTAAGCTATGATCTGTGAGAGGGAAAGAATACCAACATGGCACATAACAATGGAGTTGACTTCAGCCTCATTCCAAGTTTTACAGGCAATGGTAAAGAAGACGCTAAGCTGTGGCTTGCACACTTTCAACTTCTAGTGCAAACCAAAGGTTTCAATGACAATAAAGCAAAAACAAAACTGTTGCAAAAAGTCAACAGTAGATCATATTACATGCGTTGATTTATCACCTGTGGGACCAAAGAGCCAGAAAATTACGAAAAAATATGCAATAAGAAAACAGCTTGCAATACCAACAACACTTCGTTTAGATATACTAAAACCTGCCATGATTCAGTCACAGATGGAGCACATCAAGGTTTTGATCGAACATATGCATTGGTATCATCAAAATACTACTGGACAAATAATGTACTCTCAGATACGGGACTAAGTTCAAAGCTGTGTATCCTGTCAGCAAGCGAAACAGCCTTCCCATTCTGCCAAAGCACCCCTTCATCATATGCCATCAGTATCAACATTTAAACGCTGGCACATGGACATTCTTAGACCTTTCACTAAAACTCCATAAAATTTTCAGAATATTCTACTGTGTGTGGACAGTTTCAGTCTTCTTGTTGAAGCATCCCCTTTAAGGTCCCAGGAAGCTATTGAAATTGCAGATATCCTGCACAGAGACATTGTATGTCGTTATGGTGAACCTAAATCACTTGTCTCAGATCGAAGTCAGAATTTTATGTCTAAAATTACCTCCGAATTGTGCAAACGGAAGGCAAAAGAAAAACGTTATACATATTCGTACCACCCTGAAACCAATTGTACTTGCGAACGCTTCAATGGAACAGTTGATCAATCAACAAGAACTTACATCGATGAACAACAGCAAAACTGGGCTGACGTGTTGCCAGAGATTCTCATGGCTTATCGGAAAATAAAGAGTACAAATTCTACTGGATTTTCTCCATATGAAGAAATTATCCGAGCCAGCAGCTGAATATTTACAAAAGTTGAAAAACAAACTTTACGTTTTGGACAAAGCAGCACAAGATAACACTGGAAGAAAACAGAAACAATACAAGGAATATTTCAACCATAAAGCATTCGAACCAAACTTCTACTCAGTCAACGTGTATGGTTTACACAACCCAAAAGTACCTGTTGGGAAATCTTCAAAATTCCACAACAAATGGACAGGACCATATTATGTCAGTGATATTAATCCTAACCACACATATCTGATGCGTAATTGCAGTACTCATAAGCTGCAAAGAGCTCTGATTCATGCCAATCGCTTGAAAGTATACAATGATCCAGCACTACGAGAGCAGCACTCTCTGAACAGCCAGAAAGCGGTCATGGTGACCTACTGATTACACCAGACATGGAGAGAGAGCCCTCCCAGGAAAAAAATTCGGTGGGATCTACGAAGGGCCCATCACAAGGATCTGACCAGCTAAAACTCTTGCGTGACCCATCCCGAGAGTCAACGCAAGACTTGGGAATAGTTGAAAAACTATTAGCATGTGCAAGACATCGAGGACAAAAAGTCTACAAAGTGAAGTGACAGGACTATTCGAAAACATGGGAACCAGCAGAAAATTTTCATGTCAACAGAACTCTAAACGGAAAAGTGCGAAAATATAACAAACGGTCATAAAATGGCGAGATTCATATGGAAAATAAGGACTGGTTCAAGAATTCAAATAAACAGTGTAAATTTAACTGTTCCAATGTCATATAATGTTGGACCTTTTCTCTGCTGACTACCTTCTGACTTTCCTAAATCCTTGCTTTTCTGAACAACCCATAATATGACACTGGAAGATTTGAATAACTGATTGAAATCTTAATTATTTTAATTCAGTCTCTTCCAAAGGTCGAATCTGCCAAAAGAAACTATTTCCATGTGTGCCATATGAACTCTAGAAAGCACCTGAAATTTTCTTGCAAATGAAGTGCCATTTACCTTGAGCAACATTTATATTAGTTGATTGAAAGCTTCAACTTTTGAATTAAACTTTATTTTGTTTCACATGTATAGCATACAGTTACTGCAATCAACTGAACTTTTATGTGCATTTCTAGATTTAAAATTCTGTATTCTTTGTAACAGTGACCTTTATCTGATTCATGTCTTGATTCTCTTCAGAACACTGTAACTTTTATATAGTTTATTCATTTTAACTTATGAAAGAAAATGTATTCTGTATTTAGAAACCATTCTGCCCACCTTTATATTAGTATTTTGCATCATTAATAGATAACCTTGTAGAAATTTTTGATTTGGAGTGAGATTGTGTATAATACTTATTTTGTAATCAAATTCCTTAATAAAATCTGGGGGCCAACTTTCAGAACCGAGGAAGAAATGTATTAGGGACATTTGATATGTTTCAACTGTTTTCCAAATATCTAGTCCTGTACATAGCCATATTGAATAGAATCCACATTTCAAAAAATGTTCTGCTTCTGCAGTCTAAAACAGTACATCCAGAATCTTTATGTATGAATAAATATTGCTGCAAGAACCATGTTTTTGCGATTTTTGTCCCCAACAATCTGCATACAATTTAAAGATTGATTCCTTAAATGGATATTTGAACTTCACTGCGTACGTTGGAAATAATGAGAAATATCGTGTCTTGACCAAATTTAAGTGTCAAATTTAAATCTCAGACCAAACTTACCGATATTTCACATGGTCCGAATCAACCAGAAATCTGGTCTGAATCATCCCGTAATTTGGACTGAATAAGCCTGGTCCGAATAAGCTGTTTCGCTACATTGTTATAGTAATTAAATAGCAGGGGAGCGTTACAAACAGTCACCTTACGGTGTACATTTAACTCCTCCGTCGCCTAACTACAGTGAGCCTTGAACACTTCACAACTGCATTTTTCCAAACTGCAAAAGATTGCGATCACGGAACACTGTCAAATAAATACTCTGATGTACAGAAAGATGAATACGATTCATAAAAACATAACAAATCGGAGACGGACTAAAACCCAGTGTAAATCATCATCATCAATTCTCTCTGACTCACCTTCATTGGTTGTAACGTGTAACGCAAGACGGTTTTTGCAAGCATCAGACATAAATTATTTGCTATAAATGTCAATTCTTTCCCAAGGTATCTAAAACAAATTACTTAGAGGAAACAAGTTAACTGTCTGCTTCTTCTCGTCGATTCATGTATGATTGATAACTATACCACAACTGACCCAATTAGACACCAACATTACACTGAAAATTGTATCCCGGATAATTTATTTCATAATCTCTGTCAAGAGCCTGTCTTGATCAAGAGTTTTGATTCCTATTAAATCGTGGTCATTGATGCACTGTATCAAGTTTATGACTAACATTTACTTCACTTATAAATGATTACATGTACTTGCAGTAGTATGATAATGAAAGAAAAAGGATGCTACGCTAATATTTTCCTTACCTTAGATTTGATGAGAATCCATTGTGAAACCTCAATGTCACCGAACTCAAAATAGACATATAACTGTTTGACTGATTAATTAATTGTACTTTTATGGCGCACCAACAGTTTATGGCTATATAGTGCCAAAGAAAAGGTTATACTTAAGATTATTTAAACTTAATAAACGGTTTGCTATCGACCAGCGATAATAAAATAAAACAGTTAAAATCAAAACGAGGAGATGGTCAGGGTAATATATCGAAGCTTCCCGATCAACGGGGATTGTAAATGGTGTGCGTCGATGAATATACTATATATATATATATATATCAAATATATTTAGATCAAAAGGTACTTAGTATGAAGGAAGGTATATACATTACATAAAAATACTCAAAGTGAAATTTTATCCTAGAATAAGTGTTTACCTCTTTCAGGAATATTAAAATGCAAGAGACGTTCCTTCGTTTGCTGAACATTGTCGGATCGCGCGCTGGTTGGAGATCGAAACAATCTATGATAAAGTGCTTCACAGTGAATGGTTCATGCCAGAAACGCACTCTGGTGGATCTTCGCCTTTTAAAATGTAGGAGTGGGTTATATAAGTATGACCTATTCTAATTCCAAACTCAAATCACATGATGTACACGTGTGAATGCGTGAGTGTAGGTCCTTATTATAAAAGTCAAAACCAAGAGACACTTACGTTTTTCTTTCTGGTATATTCCCTGGTACAAATTTACAATCCAATTTCACAACACATCACATTAAAAAAGTTCATTTTTCTTCTTTGTCTTTTCACTCTCCCCTTTTATTAAATTTTTTCACTGTCACAGGTTTTTCCTCTTCTTCCTCACTTTCTTCTCGTATTCTTTTCTTCTCTTTCTGGACGTGTCTGGGCTCTTCCTTTTCGGAGAGTACCTCTTCTTCCTGTTCGGAACCTCACTCTTTCTTCTGCTCCTGTTGTTTCTTAGGGCAGTCTGAAGACCAGTGTCCTTTCTCTTGACAATGATAACTGGTATCCTGACTTTTGTCTATTTAAATCCCCGTCTTGCTTTGACGTTGTGGACATTCAGAATTCCAATCCCCTTTCTTCTGATAGATATAGAAAGTATCTTAACTTTTATATCGAAAGGATGGGGAGTAGTCCGTCGGCTTCTCTGAAGAAAACCTTCGTATGACACCTCACAAAGCTCTGATCAAAAGTTCGATCTCTGTTGCCTCTTCCATCTTATGGTCGGATTGAGAGTGAACTGAATACTTTGTGGAAAGACATTGACCCTTTATATAAGGAAGACACTGACCTTATATTGATATATAGGGGACCATGGCGTTTAAAATGTAGTCATTTGACTTTTTGCAATCAAGATCAAACGATCGCATCATTTTCTGAAGAAAGGAGAATAAAGAAAGAGGAATAAACGTGACCTATCGCCTCGCACAGTAGCTGACTGACTGATTGTATTTTAACGGCGTACAAGCACTTTTAGGCTATTTAGTGCCATACAAAAGGATATATCTAGGATCATTTAAAAATGATAAAAGGTTTCATATTGACCAGCGATATCAAAACATAATAGTTGAATATAAAACGATAAGCTGGTAAGGGTAATATATAAAGCTTCCCGATCAACAGGGAATATGAATGGTGTATGTTAATAAAGAGAGCTGAAAAGTTATTGAAAATAAGGGGCGCTATATACATTACATAAAAATGCTCAAGCTGATGGCATAAAAGTTATAGCTTAGCATGAATGTTTACTTCTTTCAGGAATCTTATAATACAAGTTATGTTTATTGTATCAAAAAGTTCCTTCATGTCATGCACATTGTAATACAGATCGCGCGTAGGTTGGAGGTCGAAACACTCTATCATAAAGTGCTTAACAGTGAATGGTTCATTGCAAGAAACGCACTCTGGTGGGTCTTCGCCTTTTAGTATGTGGGAGTGGGTTATATGACTAATTCTAATTCTTGCAAGGACTACCTCCTCCCTAAAGATGATTCTTTAGTAAGGGATCAATTCTCCTACGGTTGGCTTGATGGCATGAAGTTTATTATTCACTGCATCATTCCACGATGCCTGCCACTTCTAACGTAAAGGCTCTTTGATACTAGGTTTAAAATCAGTATACGGTATTTTAAAATCGATGCTTCGAGGGATAGGGCCATTTTTGCTGCGCGGTCTGCTTTGTCATTACCTTAAACGCCAATATAGCTGGGTAACCAACAGTATATTATATTGTGGGAGGTACTCAGCTTAGTATTTTTGACAAAAATATTGGTTAATAATGGGTTCTCCTGTATTCTGTAGCGACTGAAGTACTGATAGTGAGTTGGAGAAGATGATGCCGCTTAAAATACGTTTGTTTTCGATATATTGCAGAGCAAGGTCTATTGCTTGATTTTGGCTGAAAAAAAAATTAGTGTGCCATTTGGTAAGCGAACTTGTGTTTTCCACTAACGAAGGCAGCAGCAGCCTTTTCCTCATCCTTTCATCCCTCAGTATAAACTCTTGTGTAGTTTTTAAATTCGGTGAGGAGTTCATGATAAGAGTTGTGGAAGATGGACGGTTTTGTCTCAGATTTTTTCCATCGTGTAGCGTAAAAAGTAAGTTTGGTTGATCAAATAGCCAGGGACGTAATTCGGAGATGAACGTTTTCTGAATTTAGAAAGATACACAGCTAGTCAGTGCATTGGGTCGATAGTAGGATCTGCGCTATCTTTACCTGGTTTGAGAACTGGTATTACTGTTGCTTCTTTCCAAATCTTAGGTACATTACCAGTAATCCATCAATCACTGAAGATTTTGAAAAGAGATGTTAATGGTGATTCCGGAAGGTATTTCAAAAACAGGTAATATATTTCATCAGACCCAGCGGATATCTCATGGGCCTTGTCTAAAGGCTCCATAAGCTCCAATAGTGAGAACAGTTGATTATAACTTTCCGAGTTGTTTGATGTAAATTTTAAACGTGACTTTCCTTTATGGATAAATTAGGTGATGAGGAATTTTTCGAGAAACTGTCAGCAAGAATATTTGTTGTGTCACGTTCTGAACTAAAACTGCTATCGTTCAGTTTCAGATGACGGATAGAATAGTGTTTTTCTCTTTCCATTTATTTTGCGAATAGTGTCCCGGACTATTGTTAAATTTTCTCAGTGCATCTCGGCGTTGTCTAATGGCTTCTTTACATTCTTTAGTGACCCAAGGTTTTGGGGTTCTTCTACAGTTCGGTGACGACTTGGGACTGGATTCTTCTGCAATCTCGATTAAAATATAAGTAAAATAGCCTCTTGAATAGGGTCTTTAACGTTGAAAAGGGTATCCTCATTCAGCCTAGTTTTAAAGAGTGTTCAAACTTGGCCTAGTTGGCCTTCTTTCTATTCCATTGTGGAATTGCGTCATTAATTGTTAGTTGGTTCGTTACTTGTATTTTTACGGCGCATCAGCACTGTCAGGCTATTTAGTAGCCAGAGAGGTGTTTCGGAGATAGATGTTTTCTGAATTTTTCAAAATTCAATTTTGGTACCGTCAAGACTAGATGATATTCTAATGCCAAAGGTAGGTGTGGCGTTTGGTTTATTTTCGTTTAAGAGTTTGTATTAAGCTATCACACGGGGATACCTTATATGCTCCCAGAGCGAGTCTTCTTCATTCATGATGAATTCGGTCAAGCATCTTCAAATAGGACTTCCTAGCTGAACCATAAACAACGCAACCATAGTCTAGTTTGCAGCGAATAAACGTTCTATATAAATTTAGGATGACTTTCTATCAGCACCCCAGTCAGTGTGCGCTACTACTTTAAGTAGATGTAGAGACTTCAAGCATTTAGCTTTCAAATTCTTTAGGTGTTGAATAAAAGTCAGTTTTTTGTCGATGATAATACCTAAAAACTTTGTTTCCTCAACAACTGCAATAGGTGTTCCATCCAGCGTGAGTTTAGGTTCATCATGATGCCTTCGTAACTGACAGAAATGCATATATACTGTTTATGATTTCGAGAATTTGAAACCTTTAGAATTGGCCCAATTTTGAATCTTGTTGATATTTTGCTGTAATTGTCTTTCAATTGTATGCATGTGCTTTGATCGACAAGATATTAGAAAGTCATCAACGTATAAGGAGCAATCCACACCAGGAGCCAGACACTTGGTGATGATATTAATTTTTACGTTGAAAAGCGTCACAGATACCATACCGCCCTGAGGCACACCCATCTCTTGCTCGTTCATGTCAGAGAGGGTGGAGCCCACTCGTACCTTGAATTCTCTGTCTGAGACAAAGTTTGATATGCAAGAGGACCGAAGTCTTTTAGACCCAGATCGTGCAGGTCATTTAGTATTCCGTACTTCCATGTCGTATCATAGGCCTTTTCTAAATCAAAGAAAACCGCTACTAAATGTTCCTTCTTGATAAAAGTGTGGCGAATAATAATTCCAGTCTAATCTGATGATCAATGGTACCACGACCATAAAAAAGTCACTTTGGAAAGGAGATATTAAATTGTTGGTTTCCAAATACCATACAAGCCGAGAATTGATCATTCGTTCCATTGTTTTGCACACGCAGCTCGTCAGTACAATTGGTCTGTAGTTGGTAGGATCTGCGCTATCTTTACCTGGTTTGGGATTTGGTATTACTGTTGCTTCTTTCCAAATTTATGGTACATTACCAGTAATCCATAAATCATTGAAAATTTCCAAAAGAACTGTTAATGGTGGTTATGGAAGGTGTTTCAAAAACTGGTAATGTATATCGTCTGGCCAAGCAGATGTATCATGGGCCTTATTCAAAGATTCTATAAGCTCCAACAGTGAAAACGGTTGATAATTTTCCGAGTTATTCGATGTAAACTTAAACCTTGTCTTTTCTATTTAAGCTTTTACTCTTCGGAAAACTTCTGAATAATTAGACGATGAGGATTTTTTAGAGACACTATCAGCAAGTATATTAACTATGTCATGTTTCGAATTGAAATTCTTGTTATTTAGTTTCAGATGTCGGAAAGAATTATTTTCCCTTTCCATTTATTTTGCGGATAGTGTCCCAAACGTTCTTTATACACAAACGACGATTTAAAGTTGAAACATTTTTTCCATGATGCTCTTTTACTTTCTTTAATCGTGCGGCGAGCTTTGGCCCGAGAAATATGCTACTTAGTTAAATTTTAGAGCTTTGGACGATTATTAATTTTTTTCAGTGCTTCTCGGCGTTGTCTAATGGCTTCTTTACATTCTTTTAGGTGAACCACGGTTTGGGGGGTTCTTTTACAGTTCGGTGAGGATATAGGAATGGATTCTTCTGCAATCTCAATTAAGACGGATCTAAATTGTCGAACAGGGTCATTGTCGTTTAGGACGGTATTCCTGTTAAGCCTAGCTGTACAAAGTGTTTCAAATTTGGCCCAGTCAGCCTTCTTTAAATTCTACTGTGGAATTGCGTCATCAATTGTAACGCTGGTGTTCTTAAGAGAGATTGGAAAGTGATCACTATTGTGAAGGTCATCAGCGACCTTCCAATTATAATCCAAAAGTAGTGAAGGAGAACAAATTGACAAGTCGATGCATGTGTATGTACCCGTTCCTGGGTGTAAGTACGTTCCAGATTTGGTGTTGTATAGACACAAATCGTGTCTAATAATAAAATCTTCAATCTTTCTACCCATGTCGCTTATGTAGTTTGATACCCATAAAATGTTAGGGCTTTAAAACGACCGAGTAAAACAATGGCGCAGGAAGTTGTTGAACAAGAGTGTCTAATTCATTTGATAGTAGATTGGTCTTTAGTGGTATGTAAATAGAACAAAACGTAATCACTCAATGTAGCGTGACACTTACAGCAATGGCTTGCAAATTTGTGTTTAAAACGATGACGCTATGAGGGGCTCTAACGTTCACAGGAATAGAAACTCCTCCCGAGGCCCTGACAACATTATGAAAGCAGATGTTAAACAGGGAGTAGTTTGTAAGTGTGATCTTATCCGTATCTTTTAAAAAAGTTTCCTGAAGGCATAGCATTGCAAGATCATATTCCTTTAAAAACAGAAGAATATCATTGTAATTGGCTTCAAGTCCTCCACAGTTCCATAGTATGATGGTGTTCTTTATTATAAGTTTAGAGTGGAGATTCTGAATCTAGGTTAGACCCCTCGCGGAGAGAATCTGTATGGTTATTTCTCTGGAGGAAGTACGGGGATGATTTTTTTGTTACGTCTGGAGCCACCTTGAGAACATGGAGCAGTTTCTTCTGCATCCATGCTCTCAATGTCTCCAAACCTATTATATAGTTTGATGGGGTCATCTGACCCCTTTTGCTGCCTATTTCCTTGAGATTTGTTTTTACTTTTTGGTGATCTCGGTCGTGGGGCATTGTAAAATGTTTGAGTGGATGCCGAGTTTTTCTGTGCTTGGTAATGGGGAGTGTTAGAGCTTGATGTTGAATCGGGTGGATCTGTCTGAGCGTCCTTCGTTGTTTTGGGGTTGTTTTTCACTACAGTGGAGAAGGATAGGCCGGGAAGTGATGTTTTTCCTGTACACGTTTTCTGGCCTCTAGATTGGGAATATTAGATGTTCATTTTACCCTATTTCCTTCTCCTGCTTCCAGGTATCACAATCCTTCGAATTGGAGTGGTGCTCCTTTCCACAGTTGACACAATGTGGAGTTGCTCCACACTCACATTCCTGATGAGTGGTCTCCGTATCGACCACATATATCGCTTTTTGAGCATCGGTCTTCCTGATGTCCATATTTCTGACACTTATAGCATCGAAGTGGGTTAGATTGATTTATTGACGGATTGCATTTTTACGGCGCACCAGCACTGTTAGGCTATTTAGTGCCACAGAAAAGGTTATATCTTTGACCATTTAAAAGTGGTAAGTGGTTTCGTATCGACCAGCGATACGAAACCAAGCAGTTCAAAGTTAAACGATAAACCGATAAGGGTGATAAATAAAGCTTCCCGATCAACGGGGAGTGTAAGTGGTGTATGATAATGAAAACAGATGAAAGGTAATTAAAATTTAGAGACGGTATATATAGCACATATAACTGCTCAAGGTGATAGCATAAAAGCTATAGCTTATAATAAATGTTTACTTCGTTCAGGAAGTCTACAAGTCACGCTTACGGTATCAAAGAGCTCCCTAATGTCATGCACATTGTAATACTTATTACGCTTAGGTTGGAGGTCGAAACACTCCAACATAAGGTGCTTAACAGTGAATGGTTCATTGCAAGAATTGCACTCTGGTGGGTCTTCTCCTTTTAGTATGTGGGAGTGGGTTAAATAAATATGACCAGTTCGAATTCTTGCAATGACTACCTCCTCCCTACGGACGGCTGTCAGAAGGAGTCCATTCTCCTAGGGTTGGCTTGATGGCATGAAGTTTGCTATTCACAGCATTATTCCATGATGCCTGCCATTTCTGACGTACACATTCTTTGATACTAGGTTTAAAATCAGTATACGGTATTTTAAAATCAGATGGTTCTAGTGAAAGGGCCATTTTTTGCAGCGCGGTCTGCTTTTTCATTACCTTTAATGCCAATATGGCTGGGTAACCAACAGTATACTATATTGTGGGATGTACTTAGCTTAGTAAATTTCAGGAGAATATTGGTGAATAATGGGTTCTCCAGTTTTCTCTCATGTAGTGACTGAAGTACTGATAGTGAGTCGGAGAAGATGATGCTCTTTAAAATACATTTGTTTTCAATCTAAAACAGAGCAAGGTCTATTGCTCTGATTTCGGCTGAAAAAAAATGAAGTATCATTTGGCAAGTGAACTTTTGTTGTGTGTTTTCCACTAACGAAGGCTGCAGCAGCCTTTCCCTCATCTTATGATCCATCAGTATAAATTCTTGTGTAGTTTTCAAATCAAGCGAGGTGTTCGTGACAAGAGTTGTGCAACATAGAAGGGTTTGTCTCCGATTTTTTTCCATCATGTAACGTAAAAAGTACTCTTGATTGTTTGAGTAGCCAGGGGATGTTTCGGAGATGGACGTCTTCTGAATTTTCAAAAGATCAATTTTGGTACTGTCGAGGCAGGGTGATATTCTAACGCCAAAGGAAGGTATCGCGTTTGGTTTATTTTCGTATAAGGTTTTGTATTTGGGTTTAAAAAAAAGCCGAAAAAGCAGGGTTCAGAGGGTTTGATCTTAATTTGAAAGCCTACTGTGCAGAAAGCATTTCTCTACGTTGTGATAAAGGTGGTTCGTTCGCTTCAACGAGTACGCTTTCAACGGGGATGTCTTAAATGCTCCCAGAGCGAGT
This sequence comes from Megalonaias nervosa, assembly GCA_016617855.1. Taxonomy (NCBI): domain Eukaryota; kingdom Metazoa; phylum Mollusca; class Bivalvia; order Unionida; family Unionidae; genus Megalonaias; species Megalonaias nervosa. Next base: position 82,792 of record JAECUM010013043.1, on the reverse strand, counting down.
CTTATTCCATGATGATGAATTGGGTCAAGCATCTTCAAATAGAACTTCCTAGCTGAACCATAAACAATGCAACCATAGTCTAGTTTCGAGCAAATAAAAGTTCTATATAAACTGAGAATGACTTTTCTATCAGCACCCCAGTCACTGGGCGCTACTACTTTTAAGCAAATCTAGAAATTTCAAGAATCTAGCTTTTAAATTCTTCATCTGTGGAATAAAAGTCAGCTTTTTGTCGAAAACCTAAAAACTTTGTTTCCTCAACAACTGGAATAGGTGTTCCATCCAGCGTGAGTTTAGGTTCATCATGATGCCTTCGTAACTGACAGAAATGCATATATACTGTTTTTGATTTCGAGAATTTGAAACCGTTAGAACTGGCCCAATTTTGAATCTTCTTGATATTCTCCTGCAGTTGTCTTTCAATTGTATGCATGTGCTTTGATCGATAACATATTAGAAAGTCATCAACGTAGGAGGAGCAATCCACACCAGGAGCCAGACACTTCGTGATGTTATTAATTTTTATGTTGAAAAGCGTCACAGACAAAATACTGCCCTGGGGCACTCCCATCTCTTGCTTCTGCATATCACAGAGGGTGGAGCCCACTCGTACCTTGAATTCCCTGTCTGAGAGAAAGTTTGATATTAAAGAGGGCAGACGGTCTTTTAGACCCAGATCGAGCAGGTCATTTAATATCCCGTACTTCCATGTCGTGTCACAGGCCTTTTCTGAGTCAAAAAATAACGATACTAAATGTTCCTTCTTGATAAAAGCGTCGCGAATAAAGGTTTCCAGTCTAACCAGATGATCATTGGTACTACGACCATAACGAAAGCCACTTTGGAAAGCACATATTAAATTGTTGGTTTCCAAATACCATCCAAGCCGAGAGTTGATCATTTCGATCCATTGTTTTGCATACGCAGCTAGTCAGTGATATGGGTGTATAGTTGGATGGTTGGTTGGTTGGTTGGTTGAATTTTTTACGGCGCACAAGCACTATGAGGCTATTTAGCGCCATGCAAAAGGTTATATCTTTCATTATTTAAAAGTGGCAAAAGATTACGTATCGACCAGCGATACGAAACCAAACAGTTGAAGGTAAAACGATAAAATGGTAACGGTGATAAATAAAGTTTCCCGATCAACGGGGAGTGCAAATGATGTATGACAACGAAAACACATGAAAGGTAAGTAAAATCTAGCGACGGTATATATAGCACATAAAACTGTTTAAGGTGATCGCATAAAGCTATAACTTATGATAAATATTTACTTCCTTCAGGAAGTCTATAATATAAGAAATGCTAACTGTATCAAAGAGCTCCCGAATGTCATGCACATTGTAATAATGATTACGCGTAGGTTGGAGGTCGAAACACTCCAACATAAAGTGCTTAACAGTGAATGGTTCATTGCAAGAATTGCACTCTGGTGGGTCTTCTCCTTTTAGTATATAGGAGTGGGTTAAATAAGTATGGCCGATTCGAATTCTTGCAATGACTACCTCCTCCCTACGGACGGCTCTGTAGGAAGGAGTCCATTCTCCTAGGGTTGGCAAGATGGCATGAAGTTTGTTATTCACGGCATCATTCCATGATGCCTGCCATTTCTGACGTAAACAGTCTTTGATATTACGTTTGAAATCAGTATACGGTGTATTAAAATCAGATGGTTCTAGTGATAGGGCCATTTTAGCAGCGCGGTCTGCTTTGTCATTACCTTTAATTCCAATATGGCTGGGTAACCAACAGTATACTATATTGTGTGAGCTACTCAGCTCAGTATGTTTAAGGAGAACATTAGCTAATAATGGATTCTCCAGTTTTCTCTCATGTAGTGACTGAAGTACTGATAGTGAATCGGAGAAGATGATGCTATTTAAAATACGCTTGCTTTCAATATATTGCAATGCAAGGTCTATTGCTCTGATTTCAGCTGAAAAAATGGATGTACCATTTGGCAAGCGAACTTTTGTTGTGTGTTTTCCACTAACGAAGGCTGCAGCAGCCTTTCCCTCATCTTTTGATCCATCAGTATATATTCTTGTATAATTTTCAAATTGGGTGAGGAGTTCATGGTAAGAGTTGTGGAAGATGGAAGGGTTTGTCTCCTATTTTTTTCCATCGTGTAACGTGAAAAGTACCTTTGGTTGTTGAAGTAGCCAGGGAGGTGTTTCGGAGACGGTCGTTTTCAGAATTTTTGAAAGTTCAATTTTGGTACTGTCAAGGCATGGTAATATTCTAATGCCAAAGGTAGGTGTGACGTTTGTTTTATTGTCATATAAGGTTTTATATTTGGGTTCAAAAACAGCCGAAAAAGCAGGGTTCAGAGGGTTTGAGCTTAATTTGAGAGCATACTGTGCAGAAAGCATTTCTCTACGTTGTGATAAAGGTGGTTCGTTCGCTTCAACGAGTAGGTTTTCACACGGGGATGTCTTAAATGCTCCCAGGGCAAGTCTTATTCCCTGATGATGAATTGGGTCTAGCATCTTCAAATAGGACTTCCTAGCTGAACCATAGACAACGCAACCATAGTCTACTTTCGAGCGAATAAATGTTCTGTATAAACTGAGTATGACTTTCCTATCAGCACCCCAGTCAGTGTGCGCTATTACTTTAGGTAAATCTAGAGACTTCAAGCATTTAGCTTTCAAATTCTTCAGGTGTGGAATAAAGGTCAGTTTTCTGTCGAAAATAATACCTAAGAATTTTGCTTCCTCAACAACTGGAATAGGTGTTCCGTCCAGCGTGAGTTTAGGTCCATCATGATGTCTTCGTAACTGACAGAAATGCATACATACAGTTTTTGATTTCGAGAATTTGAAACCGTTAGTATTGGCCCAATTCTGAATCTTCTGGATATTTTGCTGTAATTGTCTTTCAATTGTATGCATGTACTTGGTTCGGTAACATATTAAAAAATCGTCAACATATAGGGAGCAATCCACAGCTGGATTCAGACACTTGGTGATGCTATTAATTTTTATGTTGAAAAGCGTCACCGATATAATACTGCCCTGGGGCACACCCATCTCTTGATCGTGCATATCAGAGAGGGTGGAGCCCACTCGTACCTTGAATTCCCTGTCTGACACGAAGTTTGATATGAACGAGGGCAGTCGGCCTTTTAGACCCAGATCGTGCAGGTCATTTAGTATTCCGTACTTCCACGTTGTGTCAGACGCTTTTTCCAGATCAAAGAAAACTGCTACTAAGTTTTCCTTCTTGATAAAAGCGTCGCGAATAAATGTTTCCAGTCTAACCAGATGATCATTGCTACTACTACCATAACGAAAGCCACTTTGGAAAGGAGATATTAAATTGTTGGTTTCCAAATACCATACAAGCCGAGAATTGATCATTCGTTCCATTCTTTTGCAAACGCAGCTAGTTAATGATATAGGTCTATAGTTGCTAGGATCTGCGCTATCTTTGCTTGGTTTGGGGATTGGTATTACTGTTGCTTCTTTCCAAATTTTTGGTACATTACCAGTAATCCATAAATCATTGAAGATTTCCAAAAGAACTCTTAAGGATGGTTCTGGAAGGTGTTTCAAAAACTGGTAATGTATATCATCAGGCCCAGCAGATGTATCATGGGCCTTATGCAAAGATTCCATAAGCTCCACTATGAAAACGGTTGGTTATAGCTCTCGGAGTTATTCGATGTGAATTTCAACTGTGTTTTTGTTCTTTTTGAGCTTTCAATCTTCGGAAAGCTTCTGAATAATTAGACGATGAGGAAGTTTTGGAGAAACAATCGGCAAGTACATTAGCTATTTCATGTTTGGTATTGAAATTGTTATTATTTAGCTTCAGATGTCGGAAAGAATTGTATTTTCCCTTCCCACATATTTTGCGGATCGTGTCCCAAACTTTCTTTATTGAGGAACGAGAGTTTAAAGTTGAAACATATTTTTTCCATGATGCTCGTTTACTTTCTTTAATGGTGCGGCGAGCGTTGGCCCAAACAATACGGTACTGAGTTAAATTTTCAGGGGTTGGACGATTGTTAAATTTTCTCAGTGCTTCTCGGCGTTGTCTAATGGCTTTTTTACATTCTTTAGTGAACCACGGTTTTTGGGTTCTTTTACAGTTCGGCGAGAACTTAGGAATGGATTCTTGTGCAATCTCAATTAAGACAGATGTAAATTGTCGAATAGGATCATTATCATTTAGGACGGTATTCCTGTTAAGTCTAGCTGTACAAAGTGTTTCAAATTTGGCCCAGTCAGCTTTCTTTAAATTCCACTGTGGAATCGTGTCATCAATTGTAACGTTGTTTTCTTAAGAGAGATTGGAAAGTGATCACTGCTGTGAAGGTCATCAGCGACCTTCCAATTATAATCCAAAAGTAGTGAACGAGAACAAATTGTCAAGTCGATACATGTGTATGTACCAGTTCCTGGGTGCAAGTACGTCGGAGACTTGGTATTAAATAGACGCAAGTCGTGTCTAGTAATAAAATCTTCAACCTTTTTGCCCCTGTCGCTTAGGTAATTTGATCCCCATAAAATGTTATGGGCATTAAAATCACCGAGTAAAACAAATGGCGCGGGAAGTTGTTGAACAAGCGTGTCTAATTCATTTGGTAATAAGTTGGTGTTTGGTGGTATGTAAATAGAACAAAATGTAATCACTCTATGTAGAGTGACACTCACAGCAATGGCTTGCAAATTTGTGTTTAAAGGGATGATTCTATGTGGGGCTCTATTGTTCACAGCAATAGAAACCCCTCCTTGAGGCCCTGTCAACGTTCTGTAAGTAGGTGTTAAACAGGGAGTAGTTTTTAAGTGTGATGTTGTCTGTATCTTTTAAAAAGGTTTCCTGAAGGCATATTATTGCAGGATCATATTCGTTTAAAAGCAGAAGAATTTCACTGTAATTGGTTCTAAGTCCTCGACAGTTCCATTGTATGATGGTATTCTTCATTATAAGATTAGAGTGGAGATTTTGGAGCTAGGTTAGACTTTTCGCGGAGACAGTCTGTATGATTATTTCTCTGGAGGAAGTACGGGGGTGATTTTTTTGTTAGGTTTGGAGCTACTCTGAGGACACGGAGCAGTATCTTCTGCATCCATGCTCTCAATGTCCCCAAACCTGTTATAGAGTTTGATGGGGTCATCTGACCCCTTTTGCTGCCTATTTCCGTGAGATCTATTTTTACTCTTTAGTGACTTCGGTGGTGGGGTATTATTAAAAGTTGTTTGGGTGGATGCCGTGGTTTTTTGTGCTTGGTAATGGGGGGGGGTGTTAGAGCGAGGTGTTGACTCGGGTGGATCTGTCTGTGTTTGAGCGTCCTTCGTTGCTTTAGGATTGTTTTTAACTACAGAGGAGAAGGATGGGCCAGTAGATGATGTTTTTGCCTGTACAAGCTTTCTGGCCTCTGGATAGGGAATGTTGGATGTGTATTTAACCCTCTGTATTTCCTTCTCCTGTTTCCAGGTATCACAATCCTTGGAATTGGCGTGGTGCTCTTTTCCACAGTTGACACAATGCGGAGTCGCTCTACATTCAGCTTCCGGGTGAGAATGGTCTCCTCATCGGCCACATATCTGGCTTTTTGAGCAACGATCTTCGTGATGGCCATATTTCTGACATTTATATCATCGAAGGGGGTTAGGTATGTAAATCTCAACCTTCACTTGCAAAAAGCCAACCTTGACCACTCTAGGTACTGCTGGCTTGTTGAAGGTGAGTACGAATGTGTTGGTGTCCTGCAGATTGTTATTACGTTTAATTCTTATTCTGCGAGCTGCAGTGACACCTTCGTTTTTCATCCCTTCGATGATATCTTTGTCGCTTACTCCGGCCAAGTCCCGACATCGAATCACGCCTTTGGACGAGTTGAGTGTTGTGTGAGCGAATGAGGTCACCGGAATATCGAAAAATGTCTTCATTTTCCGGATATTCTCGGTCTGACCCCGTCGCTCACATTCAACAAATAGGCAGCCCGATTTCAACTTCTTTACACTTTTTGGTGCACCAATTATACCCGTAATTGTTTTTTCAATAACAAACGGAGACAGTGAGGCTAGCGGTTTTGAGTCGTCTGTAGATTGTATAACCATGAAGCGTTGAAATAATTCCACACCACATGGTTCGTCATCCGAGTCAGATCCAGTTTTGGTACGCTTTAGTTGATTTTTTTTTTTAAATATCCATGTTGGTGGATTTAAAATTCAGCACCCATGCTCCCCGCCCACCAAGGAGCCCAACAAGGGGACACTTTTCAAGTGTCAGGGATACACAGATGTTATACTCAGTAGGTAAATTCACCTCCTGATTCATCCCATAACACATACTCAGTCGGTAAAATTACCTCCCAATTGACCCGTTGAGCCACCGCCTTCTAGGAAGTCTTCTAAGACTTGGAAAAGGGAAAGTTAAAGGGATAGAATGTAGGGGCAACGGTGGTATCAAGAGAGATACAACGAGAAGGATAAAGAAAGTGAGCGAGTAAATAAAGACCTCCTAGGGCTCGACGTGACCAGCCGATTTGTCGAGACCGGGCCCATCCCGACCACCCGTCTAGAAGAAGTAGAGGCCAAAGTAGTGTATTGCATCGGAAAGCCTCTGCTCAATTACCAGGATCCTTTCCTCCTCCGACACGGGTCGCAACCCACGGCAAACAGGTTGCCTCTACTTAGTCGCCTCTTACGACACGTAGCGAGGCACGGCGGGCCAATTCTACAACCCCGGACCCGCAGGGGGGTGTATAGTTGGAAGGATCTGCGCTATCTTTGCCTAGTTTGGGAATTGGCATTACTGATGCTTCTTTCCAAAGTTTTGGTACATTACCAGTAATCCATAAATAATTGAAGATTTCCAGAAGAATTGTTAGACAATTTCTGGGTCAATAAATCAGTTGTGGACAATAGCAAATGTTCTGACATTGTTCAAACGACCACTAATTTAACAAAACAAATAACATTTTGTTACATGGAAGTATCATGTAGAACTTGTGAATGAAAACAAAGATACTGAGACATGAAAGTACCACATATGGTTCATTATACTGACATTTCAATAATGTACAACTTTATTTTTTAGACCTTAAAATCATGCCACATTTCACTGGCATCTTGTCATGCAAATACCTTTTTAGATGTGTATCTAGTTCATTTTATTAATATTTGAGTAATGTACAAGTTCTTTTTACACCTTTAGTAAAACCGTGCCGACATCTTGATTTTCATGTATATACCTTTGGTAATATGTGTCTCTAATGAACTGGATCCCGCAAGCAATCACGCATGTCAGGGATTGCTCAAGATAAATGCAATAAACTGACAACGAAAAGTGCAAAACTAGTATCTAATTAGCCTGAGCGCTTTCGACTCTTAATGATTCTTTTCCAAAGGCGTATACAAATCATAGAGAAGAGAAACAAATAAAACAGAAAAACCGTAGTGCTTGCAAAACATAACATGGCTGTTTCTACAGAAATTAAAACTCCAACTGTATTATGTTTCAATTAGTTTATATCAATTTGCTGCGGATACTGGAAATTATTTGTATTAGCCTAGAAAACATTAACCATAACGACATCTAGGATTTTGTGTACATTTATGTAAGCGCAAATTACATTCCGGATATTTAATTGTTATACTAGTAACTGTAGGCTATTAAGCAAATTTAGAGAATTTTTCAAAAGAAAAATGTGTCGGCTGCAAAAGATAGTTTTATTTGTGCATAGCTGTCTTTTTCTAGTCTTCTTGGTTTAAACCGCTTGGTTTCAATGTTCTAAAGCGGCGTATCCAGTAAGATTCCTTTTCTTTCATGGTTTCGGAACTCCAGGTGGGGTTGTTAGCAATTGCAGTAAGTGTTATATCAGTGAAAGGGTGGCCAGGGGAGGAGAAGTGTTCTGCGACCGGGCTTCTGTACAGCTTCTTTGTCATTCAATCAGATCTATGAAGTTGATCCTTTTCTGTAGCTTTTCAGTTTCTCTGACATACTGAAGGCTATATAACTTACATGTGATGAGATAAATTACATTCTCAGTCTTGCACGTTTTGTTTGGACCATGTATATTTAGTTTTTCTCTAGTCACTGTGCTAGAAAATGTCCTGGTCTCTATCATATGTTGACAGGTTTTGCATCTTTTATCGCCACATGAGTCAGATTGACTAGGGTGGTCACGACTAGTGATTGATGTTAGCTTCTCCCTGACAAGGATGTCCTTCAGGTGTTTTGGTCTTCGGTAAGCTACTACAGGTTTATTCGGAAGGATTAACTTTAGTGCGTCCGACGATTCCACAATGAGCTAGTGTTTCGCGATGATTTTACCTACTTTGGGGTTGTCTGGATGGTAGGTCTGGATAAATTGTATCCTATCAGCCTTTTCCTTCTCTCCATATTTTAGTAGGTCATCGCGATTTGTTTGTTTAGCCCTATGGGCCGCCTCCGCAATCAGGTCTTTTTCATAGCCTCGGTAAATTAAATATTTAGATAGCTCCTCAGACCTTTTTAGGAATGTTTCATCGTCGGAGCAAATTCTGCGTATCCTCAGTGCCTGGCTATATGGAATGTTCCTCATGCAGTGTTTTGGATGAAGCTGGTTGGGAGAAAATATTGGTGTTTGTCGGTTGGTTTTGAGTAGATGTCTGTATGGAGTTTGTTTTCTACCAGTCTGGTTGTTGTGTCTAGAAAAACGTAGTTTGAGTTGGAGATTTCTGTCGTGAATTTTATTGAAGGATGTAAGTTGTTTGCCTTTGATATGAACTCGTCCATACTTTCTCTTCCATGTTGCCACTTCATTTCTATATCATCGATAAAGCATACCCACTGGTATGGTGTAAGTTAAACCGATGCTAAAAGTTGACCCTCCAGTTTTCCCATAAAAATATTAGCATACGAAGGGGCCATTTTTGTACCCATTGCGGTTCCACTGATTTGGAGGTAGTTTTCTTCATTAAATTCAAAGTTATTGAGTTTTAGGGCAAGCACCAGGAGTTGACTAGGAAGCATGTGGGTGGATTGTCTACAGTTCTTGTTCCCCATGCTTCTCTACACCCCTGTATCCCTTGTTGTGCGGTATGTTAGTATACAAAGATGTGACGTCTAAGGAAACAAGTAATGTATCTGGCAGTAATGGTTCGCTTGCTTTGCTTTTTATGAGATAATCTGTCGTGTCCTGAAGATATGGTAATTTGTGGACATGTGGTCTCATAAAATGATCCAAATATTCTGATATCCTTTCTGTGGGATGCCCGTTACCGGAGATTATAGGTCTGCCCGGGTTTCCTTGTTTGTGGATTTTGGGTAGAAGATAAAATCTACCTGCCCTTGGGTTTGCTGGTGTATGTGCCCGATTTGGTACGCCTCGTTAATAATATTAGTGATGGTTTTTGTATATTCCAGTGTTGGATCATGGTCTAGTTTTTGGTAGAACCTAGCGTCACTTAGTTGTCTACTTGCTTCACTAATGTAGTCTTCCCTATTCATAACGACAACAGCGGAACCCTTATCTGCAGGCTTAATTATGATGTCTGTTCTGTTTTTCAGTGAGTGTAGGGCATCTGATTCTTCTTTTGTCAAATTAGAGTATTTGTTAGTATGGTTGATGTGTCTGGAAGTATCGTTTTCAACTGAGTTGATAAAGACTTCTACATTTGGAATTAAACTTTCTGGTGGGGTCCAATTACTTTTCTTTCTAAATATAGGTTGGTCGCAGCTTATATTTTCCTCTAATCTATTTGTTGGCTGCAAGGCAAAGTGGGCCTTGAGTCTTAGTCGGGGCTAAACTCTTCGATGTCCTTTTTTAGTTTCCCTCTGTCGTATGTCTTTGGACGGGGATAGAAACTCACACCCTTCGATAAAAGTTTTATTTCTGCTTCCGTAAGTTCCAACTTTGAGATATTGCAGAAACGGACGTAGAAATAAAACGTTGCAGTTGCAGCCAGCCAATGATAAATGGGCTCACAATTATGTCACTTGGGTACAGATTGACATTGTCATCCATTCTCTAAAAGAAAAAAGAAAAAAATAACTTAATAACAAACCAAAATCACACATCACACTAATTTAAAAGGTGGTTTTGTTTCTTCTTCAAATAAAATGTTCTTACTGGGGTATCCTTTTATGCAACACAAATTATTTTCCTTGATTTCTTAAGCAGGTTCAACACATTTTGTTGTTGAAAATTCATTTAAGAAGGATAAAAATCGGATAAGGTATTTTTTGTTTCTTTACAGCATACTCATTTTGTATTCCAAACAACAATCCTAAGTTAGGAAAATACACTCCCCAGGAATGTTTATTTGAAGAAATATGGTATGGCTAAATTGTAATGTAGATAGCATTTATGCAAGATCTGAATTTCAAGAATTTATTTAAAGTGTTGAAATATTAAAAATATCTGTGCATGTTGAATATAATTTTAATATTTTAAATCTGCACCTTGAATGCATACATATTGCTTTGGAGCCTTAGTGCAAAGTCTGTTAAGCAGTACTTGAATTTTAATTGTGATTAAAGTGGCAGTTTACCTTGCTATATTCTTTTGCTGCTAACCCCTCTGATTCCAAGCCATGCTTCATGGCAGCAGTGGTCACATGTCTAGTGCTTCTTAAACGTTCGGCTAACTTCTCACCATCTGCATATGAAACATTTGTATGAAAGAGAGAAATTTTTTGAAGATAGGCAACCTTATCTTGCCTGCAGCATGTGTTGCACAAGCCAAAACAGATCCATTATAATATTTTTATAATATCCTTCTACTGCACATACAAGTACAGTCGTGTATCTACATCGGACATCAACTTACGTTTGAAGTTGTACGAAGCTCCACATCATGACCCCATGTGCAAAACATTGAAGTTATTATTTATTTGTTGAAAAGTAAGCCCATTGTAATGTATAATAATCTGTAAATTTTAAACTTGTCATGTTAACAAAATGTGTTAAACGTTTCGGTTGACTACATTTTTGTACATGAACATTAATTTCAGTGGTCGCCAGTTTTGTAACTGCGTGCACTAGGACACTTTGAATATGATATGATCATAATTATATCAAGAAAACAATTTAAAAAAAACTAAGCTTCACCTTTTCTGCGTTTTGCAATCTCTCCAGCATTTGATGCCGTTATCCTGTTCTTTCTGATACTGTGCCATCTGGGGTCTCTGGACTGCAACCTGGTGTTTTTCTCAATTTCCCAGCTCTCTGTCTCACTATCAGAGAGTCAAACTGTATTGTTTGATTCTCAGTCAACACTGTCACAACATTACTTGTCATCACATTACTACTGGGTAATTCTATAAATGTGTCAATGTCCATTAGATTTAATATGTAGTCACTGCACATTCTTTGCTGGTAGTTCAAAATGCTTCCCTTCACAAATTTTCCATAAGGTGTAAAAACCTGTTGAAAATCAGAACCACTGAACAAAGTGGGAAGTAACATGTTAAAATCCTTAAGTTTTTCAGTGAGCTCACTTGCATTAAACTGGGCATCTTCTGGAATAGGGTTGTACGTTCTGGATTTAATACCCATTGTAGCTCGGTGAGGACTGAGACGGTCATAGCCCTGTACAACTATATCGTCCACTTTTCATCCTCTCAATTTCTCTCCCCCAGGTTGATGCCAAGTCTGCGGTAATGATGTTTTGGCCGTGTCAGCTGGAATTAACCTGATTTCCCTGCTTTTATAGTAAGCCAGCTGGTACAGAAGAGCTGTTACGTGTCCGCAAGCACCACTCTGCCCAATTGTGCACGAGAATGTTGACGAGGATACCTTTCCTGCAGAAATGACAACCTATAATATAAAAAAATAGAAACACACTCAGTTTGTAATTGTAACATATGTATGCCCATACAGCTGAATTATCCCATTTGAATAAGAGAATGGAAACATTAAAAATCATAACAGTTGCAACTTTTATGAAATAGATCAAATTGCTTATTGAAATATACATAAAAACATAACTTTATTTTAAATAAATTGTATTTCTCTGTCATAGGATTTTTATGTAGTCATGATCACATGCTGTAACATGCAGCACAAGTCTAAACTAATATATGATGCTTGCTGTCTGTCACAGAAATAAAGCTGCTTAGATTCAGGAATGAAATTTAAATGAATATGACATGTTTACCTCAACAAAATGTGGTGACTCGTTCTTTTTTGTGATATAAAACACCGTCCCTTGACAAGGCATTAATTTGCATCTTTATAAACTGAAACTTGAATAGAACATTATTTTAATAAACAGATTAACAGAATATCCCATACATAAAATGACAAAATTTTATATTGTTTAGACACGATTCTTCCCTATTATGTTTACTTTGTCTAATGTCTGCATTTACATATTGGGTGTTAACATTCATCCATCTACCAACACCACAAAAATAATATTAATTATAATCAATGAAGTTCACATAAATAAGGAACCAATTTGTGTGTCTGGAGGCAGGGTGCTTTAATTATATATATATATATATATATATATATATATATATATATATATATATATATATATATATATATATATATATGAATGGTTTTCAATCAACTGTGAACAAATAATCCTGCTGTTTTGTGGATAAATATATAACTGCCAGTCTGTTTTTGGAACCAAAAAAAAAAATGTGTTCGTATGAATAAAATCGTATATTTAAATCGCCAGTTGACAAATGATTCAGAAAAAGACAAAATGTCATTTAAAGGGAAAATCACAGTCCCTCCCACGCCCGGGCACTAAAGGCAGCAAGCAGCATAACAACAACCAGGTTGTGCACTTCTGATACAAATTAAAATGCAAGCATACCGACATGTACCCAAAACAATTTAAAGCACACCACAAAGTCTCTACTGGTTTGGGGGGGGGGGGGCGTGGTTGGTTAAAAGGGCTGTTTGTGTCACTATGCACATTTTGTAAATGTTTTATTCTGACCGCGTGTTTTGACCACAGTATTGATTGATCATAGCTGTACATTTTAACCATACCTAATCAGACACAAAATTCATGCTTTAAATAGTTTCTTTTCTCTATCGTTAACTTGTATTTTGTGTGCTGTAGAGAAAAAGGACACTCAAGATAGGACGTAAAATCAACTTACGTTTAAGAGAATGGACATATCCCTCACTGTAATACTTGAATCCTTTTGTCATCTGTTCCTTCCCTGAAATGCTGGAGACACCCGTGATGAAATTCTCAACGAATGCAAAAGAAATATCTGGAAAACAGCTCAGATCGTTACTCGTTGTACAGTGTGACGCCATATTTTTTCTCCATCTGCCTAGCTTAGCCTCGTTTTCGCGATACATTAATATTTATGAGGATCTCATTAAGAATGGTCTATAGTAGAAGTGATCTTTATATGTGGCATACAAATATTTAATACTGTTAAGGTCGACTTGCCCTTTTTTTAATTTAAGTAATAAATTTATTATTTTTATTTTAAAAAATACAAAATGGTAACAAAACGTCTATGCAATCTTACTTTGGAGTCCAGCGATTAGACCTGACTAGATTGCATTTTTTTTTTAAATTTAGACTTGTACAAAATTCATATATCCATTTAAGTCTTGTAAAATAAATACTACATTTTTATTCTTCTGTTTTAAATAGAATGCATGCCTTAAAGTGTATTTCTAAATCCCCAAAATATGTTAAGATAATACTATATATGCACTATCATGATAAACATAAGAACTTAATAATCCTAAAATGTTTTATTTGTATAGAATTTAGACTGACATGAAGGTTTGCAAGAAACAGAGTTTTTTTTTCATACTTGATCTAACATTTTGGGTAAGAATTTTAATAGTACAGTCTGCTTGGCATTCAGTGTTTCCACCTCTGAACTGGTGATTACTGCAAATGATTTCTGCAATAAAAATTTTACTTTACGCAATAGCAATTTTGAAACTTCTTTAATTCTTTCAATAATTTGTATGTATTCCTTGAGCATGTTATTGCTAAAGCTTACAATTTTTTATGTACAAAATATATATCACAAAAGGTATGAATAACTTGACATGTATGTGGGCTACATTACAGAAAACCTATTTCTGTATAAAGGATATGTGCAGCAGCTGCCCATGAATGTGTAACTTGCACTTTGTACCGATAAAATCAAAATACTGGATCCATTTACACACAGAATTAAAACTTTGGTAGTTACTCTTACAATACCACATTTGCAATGACTTCCATTTCCAAGGTGGAATTGCAAAGATGGATAATTGATGTAAATACATGATTGTTGTGAATGTTGAAATTTCCATGGTATTATGATTTTCGCGTTCAAGCTGTTTGTACCACATACATAAAGGGATTCAGTATGCTTGATCTTTTAAACAAATTCCAGGAGATCTAAGTGTGGAGCTGGACCAGCTGAGGAAACTTCATACAGATGTTGCAGTTCCACCCCATCCTTGTCTTTAATGTATTGGAGCCAGATTCAAGGCAGTGTTATCACCAACTCCCAAAACAGAATTACCAGAATGGTGTGTGGAAAATGTAGAGAGATGCCCTTAGACCTGGAATAGGTGTTGTGAAAGACAGCTCTGCATATCACTTTTGCCGGTAATGAATATATCAACTTTTGTTTAGAATGCATATTGTCTCTTAATGCATTATTCTTAATTTGCTTAACAGTTTATTTAACGTAAGAATTTTCAAAACGTTTAGCTACACTGCTTACTAAATGAGACATCTGCTTAGATTATTTCTTTGCAACCAATGTGAATGAATTTTAAAACTGTAAACCGTCCAAAAACAGACATGCATACATATGCAAATGATAAGGACATTTTTTTTTACAGTTGATACTCATCGAGCAGATTCTTTTTATTACCTGCTTTCAATGTGGATACCGCACTTTGCTAAACAAATATAAACTGATGATGATACAAGGATAAAATTCTTATGTAATCAGCCATTCCTGTTTAATCCCAATGTAGGAGTTTCTGACTTCTAAAAATGCTCCCCAAAAACTTTGAGCTGTCCATCTTCACATAAAACTACACTATATATCAGTTCTAGTTGTGATGGAACTCTCCGTGCTCATTACAAAATGAAAACCATGTGCAGTTTTCGTCCATGTGTATTTTACAGGGGAATTTGCTGATGGAAGATGAATAACATTTGAATAAGCGCATGTTCCTATTATCTTTTAAAATATATATATATATATATATATATATATATATATATATATATATATATATATATATATATATATATTACATTTTTTAAATATTACAAATTGGAATAATTTTTCAGGATTTTCAAGTTTTAATCCTTGATGAGGCTGTACTTGCCTTTGGCCAGGATGTACAGATGGGATGTTTTTGTCCTCAACAATGAAGTTGACTTGATGAGCACCAATAGACATGCTGCCTATAGGCAGTTCATACTACAGCAAAATGGAAGGCTGGAGTCTGGACAGAGACGTGTAATTCCCTCTTGCTGTTTTGGCAGATACGTGACAAATATATGGATGGACAATACACTGGCTTCATCCCCTCTAGGCTTGCATGAACTTAAACACTTTTTTTGCATGCACGAATTTGTATATAAATGAATACAGTTGACTTCATTCTTTGTTTTGTTGTAACTGCACATGATATTACATCAAACAATAATGCTTTCATTCAGATTTTTTTAAAACACCAATGTAGGCAAGAAGGTCATAAATAATCAATACAAAAAGTTTTCAGCAACTGCAGATACAGCATTATACATTGTTTTCAACTACTGATATTTACAGAATATTATGTAAAGTGTAACCTGCCTTAGCAGACACCTCCATATATTAGACACTTTCATATTTTACGTAACTAAAATCGAGAGATCTCCTTCACCAAAACTAGAGTTGATGGTGGTTCTTGAGGCACCAGGTTTCAACAAATTCTCCTGGGATCATCTTCCTTCAGTTCTCTTCTCCTCCTCATACCCTGCTTGCCGTCAAGTTGACAGATGAGGGCTTTCTGTATAAGCTCCCTGATGTGGGGATGTTTTCTCTTCCTTGCAAGGGTAGACGGACCACCTATCGCTTTTTTGTTGTAACATCGATGATACCTAATTTAAAGAAAATTTTATATTCTTAATTTGTGTGACAAGCATCCCCATGCTAACCCATATTAACGTTTCACCCAATATTAAAGCTTTATGACCAGTTCCCAAGAAGGAGTTATTGAGGGGTTGTTTGTGTTCTTATTTGTTCGATCTACAAAGTACTATGTGAGGCAGGGTGCATTTTTTCCCATTCCTTCAGAAGGCAACATATTTTCATGAACAGGTATTAGCTAGTAATCATCATGATGACAGCATCTTCCCCAAACCTCCTCAGAAAGTTCCACCAACTCCATATATCGTTAATAAAGTGTGTCAGTCCCCTGGGAAAGTGCTATACGTATCATTGCATCTAATTATTAGAACTGCATTGCTCAAATCAAAATAAATATCCATCAGAAAGATAACAATACTAATTACAAAATCTGTATGCATGAAAATATTAAGAATCCTTACCACAAATATAAAAAATGCAAAATGACTTGTATCTAACACAAAGTTTTCAAGACTTGTACATATGAATACTATTACATTGGCTTGATGTCCAAGCTGGGATCATAATGTATAATCAATATATAAAATTATTTCTAATTTCCTGTAGTGAAACAAACTTGCACTATCTCCCCTTCTTTGTTTCTCATTACACCTCTGTCACTATGGATACAGTGATCCAAAGCAGCTAGCCCATTCCTAAACCTGTACACAGGAGGGATGTATGAAAATCTCTTGGCACAGTACATCAGGATCTGCTGATGAATAACTTAAGCTCAGCAGTGCTTCTGCAATTATCAAAAACGTGTATCTTGTTAACATGTGTCATTTGTAATCTGCTTACAGATTAATACAGTTATTAAATAATCATTACTTGTTGGTAAATTTTGCATACATAAAATCTTTACTGAAGTATTTATTGAGAGAGTGTCATGAAATGGTTTATACCTGATGTGCATGTATTATACCTGAACTTACCAAAGACTTGAGAAGGAGAGTCACTATACATGTATCATGTGCACACATCTTATGAATGCTAACTTATTCAGATCTTCAAATGGTAAATATATAAAGTCAATTATTCTTAAGTTGAGAATAAAAACACGTAAAGCAGTCTTAACATTTTTCTTTTAAATACCATGCAGTTGTTGCAATCCTGAAATGGCATACCAGAAATTAAAGTAATACCCAATTCTGTTTAGGAACCTTTGGTCCAGAAGCACCTGTGCCAAGGTTTTCAGCACTTTGACGTCCTTCTTGGGATCAAGCAAAGGTTTTGTCTGCTCTTCATTCTCCAACAAAGGTTCATGTAGACATTTATTAATGCCTTGGCCATGTGAGAGGAGCCACTCATGTGTATTGGTGATGTGATGCAGGACACTCCTCCAGATACTCTGAAAGAATGCCACAATCAATACTTATAGCACCCAAAGCTGGTCTCTTTGTCATGGTGACCCCATATTGATAGATTATAAGACAACTTAATTTATATCATCAAGCGAAAGCTACATTGTAGATTTGGCTAATGGTTAATGTGGCAGGATTGCAGTTTTGCTCGAATCAATGTTCTTTCAATATTCCACGTTACTCTGACATTTCAAATAAATTACTTTTTAATAGATTACATACCTAGAAGATTTGGTGATGTATATATAAGGATAAAATATACATTAAAAGAAATCAAACGATAAGGATTATGCACTGTAACTTTGATTTCATACAAAAATATCATACAGTAGCAGACGTTTACATATATCTGTTTCAAATACAACAACAGAAATCTCACCGAAAATTGTTCATAGCTGCTAGCAGTCTTGCACGAAAACCAAAATGGTTCATGATGTTTCTGGACCATTGTAATGAAGCCATATTTTCCTTTTGTTTGGCAACCTTGAAATGAAGGTAGATAAAATAAAGTTTAAAGTGCATGAAGGACAATCATCAAAACAGAAACAGCTTTCCAATTCCAAAACTTTTTATAACAGGTAAGAGTGAAAACCAACAGGTTTTGTAAAAATCAACAAATCATTTAATTCCCTAGAATAAAAATGAAAATTTAAAAAGAACTTACAGTATTATGAATTAAATTCCAGATAAGTTCTATCACCAGTCCTACTGAATGAAGTTCTAATTAAATTCCAGAGGTGTCAAAAATAAAACTTCAACTCTGTTATCTCAGTCTTTTGTTTTCAAATTAAATGTCATATGTGCATTCATCATGAGCTAAGTGGATAGATGGGAAGAGGGTGTTAGCAAGAACTGGATGTGGGACATAGCTATTAATGGGAAACTTCATAAAGAAAGCATATTGGGTATGTAGACACAATTTCAAAATATACAATTACTGGTCCTCTAAGTATTGAGAGGGGCTAATAAACCCAGCTGTGATTATTGGGGTAGCCAGCACAGTATACTGAAAATATTTTGCCCAACCAAAACAATGACAGTTCAATTATGACTTTTTTCCATGCATCAGGTGGCACAGTTGAGGGACTGCACCCCACTTCTGAGAAAGTGAAATTCAAGGTATTATTTTTTTGTAACTCAAAGAAAGAAAAGTATGAAGTGGGAAATCAACCTGCTGGTACAGTTTTAATAATGTCCTTTATCAGTATTGCTTTTGTTAAATCACTGTTTTCAGTAGAATGACAATTGTAAGACACACCCCTCCACAAACAAAAAATCTGCAAGAAATTTGTAATGTTTACCTTCCTGATTTAATAGTAAATACCACAGATGTCTTCATTATCTCTGTATGTTGCAAAAGCACTGGGCTAGATGTTGATGTGAAGCATGAATATGTACTGGCCATCAGTTCTGTATGCTTGGGTTCATCTTTTGCTACATTCTTTGTAACTTCATTACTAAAAATATGTATTAAATATTCATTTGTATTATAATTTATATTTTAAATCTGTTTCTTTGTGCTTTATGTTAAACACTTAGAACTGAAATACTTCATTTTAGTAAGAATACATAATAATAGATCTAAACAAATTCAAATCAATAAAACTAACTTGATTGCAGCTCAAAACATTAACTGATAACAAAACAACCTGCCAGCCATACATTCTGGTAGCACTACAACATCCTTTCTTATCATGACTAGAAATAATTTTGTAACTGTAGTCAATACAATGCTTTATAATAAATTTACTAGTAGTTGAAAGATGTACAATAAACGCTTAGCATCTAGACTATTTGTAATCATGAGATCAAAATTGTACTGGATCAGTTCTACATTCAGATATAGAAAACCCTATGAACAGTTCAGCATTAAACATGTATTATTTGTTCTACACGTTCACATGATAAGGTTATTAAGCTTTTATGCAAGTAATGTGCTTGTCACATTAACGCAAGGTGTGTGTGTGTGTGTGTGTGATGGATGGAGAGAGGGGGTATACATACTGATAACTCTTGTACACGTATCTAAGTTTCCTAACGGAATTTAAAGAACCTGTCTCACGCACAGGGGCTTGTCTAGTTGCTTACAATGTACCTGCCATACATATACTATGACAGGTAAAATTGTAACCAACGATACGATCCCCTATGGCACATGTGTCAAACTCAAGGCCCGCGGGCCACATCAGGCCCGGCGTACAATTATATCAGGCCCGAGAGAGAATTTTAGGCAAAAATATTTTTTAATGGCCCTGCGATATAAAGTGCAAATCAAATTCCCTAATTAGCAGCCTTGCCGAACGATAGGCTACCTGATAGCGTTCTCGCTTCGATCAGAATAAGCGAAAATAAAAGTTGTGTAGTGAGTGGATGTTTGTCGTTACAGTAACCTAGCAACGTGCAGTTGCTCGTTTTGGATTGGCGCATAAGAAATGAAAGTGGTATAGTGACCGGATATTACATCACCTTTTCCCGCTACGGCTAATGTGATATCAATCAAGCGCCTGTCGGTAGATGCACAATATTTTTTTTAAAATCAAAGCAAGCCATAAAAATGGCCAAGAGAAAAGTTGATTCTGAAAACAGAGCCTTTCAAAGCCGCTGGGAAGCTGAATATATGTTTACTGATATTGGCGGTAAACCTGTGTGTCTAATTTGTGGAGATAATGTGGCTGTGATCAAGGAATATAATCTGAGACGGCACTACGAGACTAAACATCAAGACAAGTTAAAAAGCTTGAATGCAGAGCAGAAGCTACAGAAGGTAAAAGAATTGAAGAGGAATCTAACATCACAGCAGACGTTTTTCACCAAAGCAAAATCACAAACTGAAGCTGCTGTGAAAGCAAGTTTTATTGTGGCGGAGGAGATCGCAAGATCAGGCCGACCATTTTCAGAAGGAGAGTTTCTGAAGCGCTGCATGATGAAAGTGTGTGACGTCTTGTGTTCAGACAAAAAGCAGATTTTTGCAAATGTAAGCCTTAGCAGAAATACGGTTGCTGATCGGGTTTGTGAGACGGCCACTGATGTGAAAACACAGCTGATCGAAAAAGGCAAAGACTTTGTTGCATTCTCCCTTGCTATCGATGAAAGTAATGACACGACTGACACTGCACAGCTCGCCATCTTCATCCGTGGAGTGGACTCCAATTTGAATGTTACAGAAGAAATATTGGACATGAAATCCATGCATGGGACAACGACAGGAAAAGACATTTTTGACAACGTATGTCAAAGTTTAACCAACATGAACCTGCCTTGGGACAAACTTGTTGGACTTACAACAGATGGAGCACCGGCGATGTGCGGCGAAAAAAGTGGACTAGTTGGAAGGATGCGGTTAAAGATGCAGAACTGTACCGGTGAATTGATAGCATATCACTGCATCATACACCAAGGATCGCTGTGTGGTAAAGTCCTCAACATGGAAGGTGTAATGAGCACTGTAACACAAGCCGTCAACTTTATCAGAGCTAAAGGTTTAAATCACCGCCAATTTCAGTCTTTTTTGCAGGAAATAAACTCAGAGTTCGGTGACATGCCTTATCATACAGAGGTGCGGTGGCCAAGTCGGGGAAAAGTTCTTAGTAGATTTTTCCAGCTGATCGAGGAAATCTGTCAATTCATGGACAGCAAAGGAAAAGACTCCACAGTTTTTCGGGATAAAAAGTGGAAATGTGAGTTGGCGTTTCTTTCTGACATAACCACTCATCTCAACGACTTGAACCTGCAGCTCCAGGGACGGGACCACTTGATCACTGATATGCATGATGCAGTGAAGGCATTTCAAGTGAAGCTGCGCCTATGGGAGACACAAATGCACCATAGCAATTTGTCTCACTTTTCTTGTTGCCAAGCAATGTTGAACCAAGTCAACGCTATGGTGTTTCCCAATGCACACTTTGCTGAAAAACTTAGCTTACTTCGCGCCGAGTTCGCACGGCGCTTTAGTGACTTTGAAGCACAGGAAAGTAATTTCGAGCTGTTTCGTAACCCATTTGCCATAGACATGGAAACTGCACCTGTAAATTTGCAGATGGAGCTAATAGAGCTGCAGTGTAATGGGACACTAAAGGCAAAGTACGACACTGTGGGGCCTGCACAGTTCACTCGTTTCATTCCTGAAGAGATGCCCCAGCTTCGTCTACATGCGGCTCGATGCTTGAGCATGTTTGGTAGCACATATCTGTGTGAGCAGCTGTTTTCTGTGATGAAGATTAACAAAACATCACACAGGAGTCGTCTCACTGATGAACACTTGCAGTCCATCATGAGAATCTCAATGACACAGAACATTACTCCCAACATAAACGAACTTGTAGCCAAGAAAAGACGCCAAACATCCAGCTCTGATAAATTGGCATAAGAGCGAAAATGGGTATGCCAATGATTTTTTATTATTAAAACTTTTTTCTGTTTTAATTTATGTTAATGTTTAAAAAAAGTTTAATTTTCCGCTTATTGAATGTTTATCCTGTTCGGCCCGCAACCTTACCGTGGGATTTGAGTTTTGGCCCGCTGAGCGATTGAGTTTGACACCCCTGCCCTATGGTCTCACGAAGGTAACGGGCATGAATACAAATGGCCTTTATGAGCTCGCTGTTATAAACAAAATAAATTCCACCCGAACATATATAATACATACAATGCAATTACCGAGTGAAATATCGATCAGCCGATCATATTTATTTGGGAATCTTACAAACCAAATCAGGTCCTTGTGCAAAGATAGTAATAATAAAACAGTGTGCTTTTAAACATAGGAACAAGATAGTGACAATTGGAAAACACTTTATACAAAGACATTGGCCTACCTGTCCAACAACAACTTCGCCATTTCAGTGTCTGATGCCAGTCTTAACTTCTCCATTAATGCTCTCAATCGAACAGACTGATCTCCAAGACTAACCCGTGATAGGTCCCGTTCGATTTCTTTGGTAGCTTTTCGACGTTTCTTCTCGGAAAGCGACAAGCGTGGGCGACGTTTATGTTTTTGACTCTCATGCGTCCGCCACTTTTGTTTATAATAGATACTTAAATTAGAACCACGTGACTCATAACCCGCCCACTGGACGAAGATGACGTATCCGTTTTTGTGGTCACGTGGGGCTTCCGTAACAGTTCCGTGACCTACAAGTTTCAATTAAAGCGGGCCCCACAAGAATTCATTTTCTCTCGTTTATTATTCAATTATCTAATTGAATCTTCACAAACTCTAGGTTTTGTGAATTATTTCAGCTTATAAATTGACACATTCCATTATTTTCAAGATCTTTAAAATTCTTAAAATTAGACACTTTGCACAATTTGCCTTTAAAGGTCCTCGAATCATCATGGGTCAATGGGCTGTACAGCATGAAAGACAAGGCCAGCATCGGCAGTCTTGAAGGGCCTCGAGTCCTCATGGAACAATGGGTTGTACAGCACGAAAGACAAGGCCAGCACCTGCAGTCTTGCTGACAATCTTGCTCTTACGGACCAGCAAGCGAAGGTAGGTAAAGCCATACTTCATGCTGACAGATTAAAATTTATACCCAGAACTTATTATTGATCAATCATGCATTTTTTCTTAGCTTCTAAAGAAAATAACTTTGCTGTAGCTCAGTTTTTGGACTTTAGCCTTTTATCCTTTTCAGATCACTGTCAATATGCTTTATGAAACCAATGTGGACATGTTGCCTATGTACATGTATCCGTTCTTTTTTCTTTATGCATACATAATAACTTTGTAAGCACACATCTGTGACATTTATTGTTCCTTTTTGAAAGTTGATCTGTTTGGAAAATTTAGATGTGCACAAATAACTGGGGGGGGGGGGGTATTTTATGCCGCGTGTGTGTATGCTAAATTTGTGTATTTCTTCATATTTTCGGTCTCGAAACCTTTACATAGAGACACCATTTGATTTGTTTGTAAGTCTATCTATGAAACACTATTTGATTTGTCTATGTCTATCCGTTTGTTTATAAACATTTTTCTTTCCAATCTACAAGTTTCAAATTATTCAAGATATTTCAATTAAATCACAAAGGTATTAGTCTGCATGACATTTTAATCCAACGCACATTGTCGCATAATTAACAATGAGTAGATAGTAAAACTTACGATTCCGTGGGATTTTGGACTTCCAGGATTGGATTGGAAACAAACGAGCAAAACTTAAACGGACATCCGATGTGCCCAATCGATCTACCCTTTCTACCGTCTCAATATATTCAAATAAAGAAGGGAAGACAAGTAAATGTTTACATGAAAGTAAAGGGAATCCTATGTAAACTAAACCGAATGCCACGTACGTTGACGTACCAATAAAAATAGCCGATACTGGAAAAGATGCCAAGTCCCTTTTTTATGATCAGTCTACTATTGTATCGCGATCCACAATTTTGTATGAAAGTTTTGCAAACATAAATGTAAATTACTCAATATTTAGAAATTGACTTTGGAAAAGTAATAATTTTAGAACATTTATTATTTTATTTGAGAATAAAGGACCTACAAGTCCACGTTGACCTACAGTAAATTTAACTGTTAATTCGAAGGATTTTGTTGTACGATGAAATCTTTAAAGTCTGATTAAATTTATCGCTCACACCCTTCCTTGATATTTCCGTACATTTGTGCTGAAATTGTGTTTATTCACGCCTTCGTGATTAGTGATGTTTATCATTCACAAAGCACTCGTAATTATGCAATATTATAAACTATGGATAAAACTACTTATTTGCTCACTTATACATTTGTCTAAAAATCGGCAGAAAAAAAAATTTGCAAGCAATTAACACGCTTGGCCTTGGAAAGAAAGGTGGTGTTTTGTTTTGTTTTTTCAAATGCACTAGTCGTTTACTGTCAATAGTCAAGCATTCTACATGAACATTAATACTCGTCCTCCCAGAGAACCCAACGCGTTTTTAGGATTTAATCTCCTTAACTGATAGACCTAGGTTTGTTGAAGCGGTTGGTAGCCGAGACATGTATGAGTAAATGGACGTGCCGTCTTAAGGCATCGGCACACTGGGCAGTTGCCCAAGGCCTCACGCTTCTAGGGGCCTCATGCTGCCCATATTGTTAATGAATATTGAAAGATCTTTTGGCCGAGGTATGTATCTGAGTAAATGGACTGCCCCCGATTTTGAACTTGAAGACAAAGGCGTGTAGTGTACGATTCATAGTGAACCTTATATTCAAATCTCTAAATTCTCTTTTAACTCAGCCTCAATGGTTGTGACATGCAACGCAACAGCACCTTTTGAAACGTCCGGTTTAAACTTAATGCTGTTGATCTTAGTTATTTTCGCATTTTCCTTCTCACCGAAGCAGGTTAACTGTGCCACGTCCCGTCGATGCCTCTACAGTACCATCTCTATAAGACACACGGTATTAATGGTATGGAAAAATGGGAACCAGTCTGGAAATGGGTGAACATAAAATAGAGTATATATGGGTCTGACTGGCCCGGATTGATTAATTGTGTAAGTTATGTTTTAGGAAAAAGAATCTTTTGAGAGCTTATCCTAGCTGTAAGTGAAACAAAATAGAGACATTGTTTTATTGATATAATTTCAGTCCTTTAACAGTCTTGAGTTTGAAACACTCATTACTAACATTAGCACCTGACTCTTTGTTGAGGAAGTGAAAGCACATGTTTCAAACACATGCAGGTCCAGAAAATGCCGCGGCTCATATCCTTTCCTCTACACAGAAGCTGATATCCAGGTTTCATCTATACTGATAAATATAGGTTTGATCATGAGCACACAGAAATTTTAAGTTATTGAATTTTTAATATCATGGTGTTTGCATAGGTTTACTATGGGAACTGAATTAGTACCGTGATTCCTAAAGACAGCTACAGCAATACAGTGACTCCACATATGCAAGTGCAATTACGTTTACTATATATGCAATCATATGGATATATTTGTGGATATCAAGCAAAATTAATACCTATTGTAACCACAGAGTGACTTTCAGTGGGATATTAAACACGTATTCAGATATATCAACTGTTGACAAGAAGGGGGAGGGGGAACAGGGTGTAGATTTGACTAAGTTAGGTGGAGTGTTTTGCACTTTGGTTCATATCTATGCAATACATTTATAAAATGTATACAATTAACCATTTATAGAGTAATTATAGTAAGTAATATGATATTTCCTAGTTGTGTTTTGAAACATAATGCTTCAGAAATGATCACTTAGGTCTCTACCACCATGCTTAATGGGGATGACCTCTCATGACTTTGCATCCCACTAATTTCTTGCAGTGAATGTATTGAAACTTCATATTTTGCATTTTAATGGATTTATGTCTACCTTATTTTAGTTTTAAATTATATGCCTTCTGTGAAGAATTTTAGGCAATTTTTGTCATTTAAATCTCTTTTCTGTAATAATACATATACATATAGATGGTCACCTTGACCTTTTACTCATTAATTACTTAATATGACAAGGCTGGTAATATAATTCAGTATTAAATTGAAGAGAGAGATGAAAATGATATTAAAAATGATGACTCTTATTAGACAGATTTATTTTAATATTTTTTTCTGATTTTCTTAAATAAAGCTCAAATATTTAAACGTTGACTGCAATGCGCAATTGCTCTTTATGTGAACATGAACTTGCAATATAATTTAATATTCACTAATATAATCTTTGACAAGCAAAACTATGCACATTGCTTACTTATGTATTGAACTACTATTCCTAGGGCTGTCAATAAAATCAAGGGTAGATATAGGTCATACGGTACTAAAGGTATGGAAAAATGGGAACCAGCCTGGAAATGGGTGAACATAAAATAAGAGTATATATATGTTTGGCTGGCCAGGATTGGGTAATAATGCAAGTTATGTTTTAGGAAAAAGAATCTTTTGAGAGCTTATCCTAGTTGTAAGTGAAAACAAATAGAGACATTGTTTTATTGATGGAATTTCAGTCCTTTAACAGTCTTGAGTTTGGAACACTCATTACTAACATTAGCACCTGACTCTTTAGTGCGAAACTGAAAGCACAAGTTTCAAACACATGCAGGTCCAGAAAATTCCTCGGCTCAAATCCTTTCCTCTACACAGAAGCTGACATACAGGTTTCATCTATACTAATAAATATAGGTTTGATCATGAACATTCAGAAATTTTAAGTTATAATTTTTAATATCATGGTGTTTGCATAGGTTTACTATGGAAACTGAATTAGTACCCTCATTCCTTTAATGGCTGCCACGACTGATTCAAATTCTTTACCAACTTTACTTGAAACATTTCATCCCGGATAATTTATTTCATTATCTCTGTAAAGAGACTGTCTTGGATCAAGAGTTTGTACCTGTATAGTCATTTGAATACCGTAGCGTATGAACACATCACGCTGATGAAA
Organism: Megalonaias nervosa; assembly: GCA_016617855.1. Classification (NCBI taxonomy): domain Eukaryota; kingdom Metazoa; phylum Mollusca; class Bivalvia; order Unionida; family Unionidae; genus Megalonaias; species Megalonaias nervosa. The sequence continues at coordinate 55,979 of JAECUM010013043.1, read as the reverse complement.
GTAACAAAAGAAAATGACTGATCTACAAGTTTATAAATTTGCGAGCGAATAGTGGAAACCATACTCAACTTTCGACCTTGTTCACGGTCTGCATAACTGGAGTTAGACCTTCCGGTCATCTCCCCAATATTTGTTTGCCAAGACTCCTATTAAATCATGGTTATTTATACGCTGTAGAAACTTTGTGAGTAACATTTATTTCGTATAACAGTTTAACGACGCTTTCAATAATACTTCAATTTTCGTTTCAGATACGAATTAAAAAGAAATTATTAAATTTGACTACACATCAGTAAAACAATAAGCTCCTAAATGAATGAAACAAGCTACACCAATATTTTCCTTACCTCTAATTTGATGAATTACTAATTTCATATGTGCATTTCAGAATCCGTTGTGAAACTTCATTGTCAGCGAACTGAAAATGGGCATATAATTGGTGTTCTTCATACCTGACGTGTCGATTAGTCTCCATGTACATTTTAGTTTTGCGACAGCATTCTTTTTAGGCTCAGAATGGACAGTAAAAGTAAAATAAATATATAACTAAATAAATAAATTCGCTTCTTCAACAGGATCCGGAAAGTCAGAGTTTAAGAAGAAGAAGAAGAAGAATTCCTAACTTACTATTTTCTCACATCATACATTTCTAAATAAGTAATTAATGTGAATTTGTAAGTTTTGATAGATCTATCAAATTGTGATACATGTAAAAACAACTCTCGGTGAAAGGAAGGAATTAAAGGTTAACAAAAATATCTGAATATTGGAATATACCTTATCAAAATGAGAAAAAAATGGGGGGGGGGGACCTGAAGATCTGTAAATGTACTATAAACATCAGTGGAATACATTGTTGTCAAATGCGTCGATTCACGCTCTGTGAGACAGAAGTAATTTGACTTGACCTACTTCAAGAAACTGTACGAGGACGTACCATCTGAGAAATCATGAACATTTCCAGGGAATGCGGTTTATACAAAAGTTTTTAATTGTGTTTTAAGGATTTTACATCCGTTAGATTTATCTCTTGCTATATCAACGTTTTATAAAAGTTTAACATCTTTACGTTTTATATTTTATCTTGTGATAATTCATGTTTACATTTTCGGGAAGAGTTTAACTTCAGTAATGTTAGTACATTTCATTTGTACATTTTTCGAAATGTACCTTCTGTGCCGAGTTACTGTAAACTACTACTAAAAAATAATCTGTAGAACCGGAATTTAGTATTAGTCCGCCAATCTTTTCTGGTGTGAAATTGTAATATTGTATTGTGATAGGTCTGTTTCGGCGGAGAAATGTAACATTGTAAAATGATTGCTATGTTTGGACACAAATTACAAATCTGAGGCTCCCCCTGCGGGTCCGGGGTTGTAGAATTGGCCCGCCGTGCCTCGCTACGTGTCGTAAGAGGCGACTAAGTAGAGGCAACCTGTTTGCCGTGGGTTGCGACCCGTGTCGGAGGAGAAAGGATCCTGGTAGTTGAGCAGAGGCTTTCCTATGCAATACACTACTTTGGCCTCTACTTCTTCTAGACGGGTGGTCGGGATGGGCCCGGTCTCGACAAATCGGCCGCTCACGCCGAGCCCTAGGAGGTCTTTATTTACTCGCTCACTTTCTTTATCCTTCTCGTTGTATCTCTCTTGATACCACCGTTGCCCCTACATTCTATCCCTTTAACTTTCCCTTTTCCAAGTCTTAGAAGACTTCCTAGAAGGCGGTGGCTCAACGGGCCAATTGGGAGGTAATTTTACCGACTGAGTATGTCTTATGGGATGAATCAGGAGGTGAATTTACCTACTGAGTATAACATCTGTGTATCCCTGGCACTTGAAAAGTGTCCCCTTGTTGGGCTCCTTGGTGGGCTGGGAGCACGGGTGCTGAATTTTAAATCCACCAACATGGATATTTAAAAAAAAAAAAACAACTCAAACGTACCAAAACTGGATCTAACTCAGATGACGAACCATGTGGTGTGGAATCATTTCCACGCTTCATGGTTATACAATCTACAGACGATTCAAAACCGCTAGCCTCATTGTCTCCGTTTGTTATTGAAAAAACAATTACGGGTATAATTGGTACACCAAAAAGTGTAAAGAAGTTGAAATCGGGCTGCCTACTTGTTGAATGTGAGCGACGGGGTCAGACCGAGAATATCCGGAAAATGAAGACATTTTTCGATATTCCGGTGACCTCATTCGCTCACACAACACTCAACTCGTCCAAAGGCGTGATTCGATGTCGGGACTTGGCTGGAGTAAGCGACAAAGATATCATCGAAGGGATGAAAACGAAGGTGTCACTGCAGTTCGCAGAATAAGAATTAAACGTAATAACAATCTGCAGGACACCAACACATTCGTACTCACCTTCAACAAGCCAGCAGTACCTAGAGTGGTCAAGGTTGGCTTTTTGCAAGTGAAGGTTGAGATTTACATACCCAACCCCCTTCGATGCTATAAATGTCAGAAATATGGCCATCACGAAGATCGTTGCTCAAAAAGCCAGATATGTGGCCGATGCGGAGACCATTCTCACCAGGAAGCTGAGTGTAGAGCAACTCCGCATTGTGTCAACTGTGGAAAAGAGCACCACGCCAATTCCAAGGAATGTGATACCTGGAAACAGGAGAAAGAAATACAGAGGGTTAAATACACATCCAACATTCCCTATCCAGAGGCCAGAAAGCTTGTACAGGCAAAAACATCACCTACTGGCCCATCCTTCTCCTCTGTAGTTAAAAACAATCCTAAAGCAACGAAGGACGCTCAAACACAGACAGATCCACCCGAGTCAACACCTCGCTCTAACACCCCCCATTACCAAGCACAAAAAACCACGGCATCTACCCAAACAACTTTTAATAATACCCCACCACCGAAGTCACCAAAGAGTAAAAATAGATCTCACGGAAATAGGCAGCAAAAGAGGTCAGATGACCCCATCAAACTCTATAACAAGTTTGGGGACATTGAGAGCATGGATGCAGAAGATACTGCTCCGTGTCCTCAAAGTAGCTCCAAACCTAACAAAAATCACCCCCGTACTTCCTCCAGAGAAATAATCATACAGACTGTCTCTGCGAAAAGTCTAACCTAGCTCCAAAATCTCCACTCTAATCTTATAATGAAGAATGCCATCATACAATGGAACTGTCGAGGACTTAGATCCAATTACAATGAAATTCTCCTGCTTTTAACGAATATGATCCTGCAATAATATGCCTTCAAGAAACCTTTTTAAAAGATACAGACAACATCACACTTAAAAACTACTCCCTGTTTAACACCTACTTACATAATGTTGACAGGGCCTCAAGAGGGGTTTCTATTGCTGTGAACAATAGAGCCCCACATAGAATCATCCCTTTAAACACAAATTTGCAAGCCATTGCTGTGAGTGTCACTCTACATCGAGTGATTACATTTTGTTCTATTTACATACCACCAAACACCAACTTATTACCAAACCAATTAGACACGCTTGTTCAACAACTTACCGCGCCATTTGTCTTACTCGGTGATTTTAATGCCCATAACATTTTATGGCGATCAAATTACCTAAGCGACAGGGGCAAAAAGGTTGAAGATTTTATTACTAGACACGACTTGTGTCTATTTAATACCAAGTCTCCGACGTACTTGCACCCAGGAACTGGTACATACACATGTATCGACTTAACTATTTGTTCTCCTTCACTACTTTTGGATTATAATTGGAAGGTCGCTGATGACCTTCACAGCAGTGATCACTTTCCAATCTCTCTTAAGAACACCAACGTTACAATTGATGACACGATTCCACAGTGGAATTTAAAGAAAGTTGACTGGGCCAAATTTGAAACACTTTGTACAGCTAGACTTAACAGGAATACCGTCCTAAACGATAATGATCCTATTCGACAATTTACATCTGTCTTAATTGAGATTGCACAAGAATCCATTCCTAAGTCCTCGCCGAATTGTAAAAGAATCCCAAAACCGTGGTTCATTAAAGAATGTAAAGAAGCCATTAGACAACGCCGAGAAGCACTGAAAAAATTTAATAATCGTCCAACGCCCGAAAATTTAACTCAGTACCGTATTGTTCGGGCCAAAGCTCGCCGCACCATTAAAGAAAGTAAACGAGCATCATGGAAAAAATATGTTTCATGTTTAAACTCTCGTTCCTCAATAAAGAAAGTTTGGGACACGATCCGCAAATTAAATGGAAAGGGAAAATACAATTCTTTCCGACATCTGAAGCTAAATAATAACAATTTCAATACCAAACATGAAATAGCTAATGTACTTGCCGATTGTTTCTCCAAAAATTCCTCATCGTCTAATTATTCAGAAGCTTTCCGAAGATTGAAAGCTCAAAAAGAAAAAACACGGTTCAAATTCACATCGAATAACTCCGAGAGCTATAACCAAGCGTTTTCATTGTCGGAGCTTATGGAATCTTTGAATAAGGCCCATGATACATCTGCTGGGCATGACGATATACATTACCAGTTTTTGAAACACCTTCCAGAACCATCCTTAACAGTTCTTCTGGAAATCTTCAATGATTTATGGATTACTGGTAATGTACCAAAAATTTGGAAAGAAGCAACAGTAATACCAATTCCCAAACCAGGCAAAGATAGCGCAGATCCTAGCAACTATAGACCTATATCATTAACTAGTTGCGTTTGCAACACAATGGAACGAATGATCAATTCTTGGCTTGTATGGTATTTGGAAACCAACAATTTAATATCTCCTTTCCAAAGTGGCTTTCGTTATGGTCGTAGTACCAATGATCATCTGGTTAGACTGGAAACATTTATTCGCGACGCTTTTATCAAGAAGGAACACTTAGTAGCGGTTTTTTTTGATCTGGAAAAGGCCTATGACACAACGTGGAAGTACGGAATACTAAATGACCTGCACGATCTGGGTCTAAAAGGCCGACTGCCCTCTTTCATATCAAACTTCCTCTCAGACAGGGAATTCAAGGTACGAGTGGGCTCCACCCTCTCTGATATGCACGATCAAGAGATGGGTGTGCCCCAGGGCAGTATTTTATCGGTGACGCTTTTCAACATAAAAATTAATAGCATCACCAAGTGTCTGAATCCAGCTGTGGATTGCTCCCTATATGTTGACGATTTTTTAATATGTTACCGATCCAAGCACATGCATACAATTGAAAGACAATTACAGCAAAATATCCAGAAGATTCAAAATTGGGCCAATACTAACAGTTTCAAATTCTCGAAATCAAAAACTTGATGTATGCATTTCTGTCAGTTACGAAGACATCATGATGCACCTAAACTCACGCTATACGGAACACCTATTCCAGTTGTTGAGGAAGCAAAATTCTTAGGTATTATCTTCGACAGAAAACTGACCTTTATTCCACACCTGAAGAATTTGAAAGCTAAATGCTTGAAGTCTCTAGATTTACTTAAAGTAATAGCGCACACTGACGGGGGTGCTGATAGGAAAGTCATACTCAGTTTATACAGAACATTTATTCGCTCGAAACTAGACTATGGTTGCGTTGTCTATGGTTCAGCCAGGAAGTCCTATTTGAAGATACTAGACCCAATTCATCATCAGGGAATAAGACTTGCCTTGGGAGTATTTAAGACATCCCCGTGTGAAAGCCTACTCGTTGAAGCGAACGAACCACCTTTATCACAACGTAGAAAAATGCTTTCCTCACAGTATGCTCTCAAATTAAGCTCAAACCCTCTGAACCCTGCTTTTTCGGCTGTTTTTGAACCCAAATATAAAACCTTATATGACAATAAACCAAACGTCACACCTACCTTTGGCATTAGAATATTACCATGCCTTGACAGTACCAACATTGAACTTTCAAAAATTCTGAAAACGACCGTCTCCGAAACACCTCCCTGGCTACCTCAACAATCAAAGGTACTTTTCACGTTACACGATGGAAAAAAATCGGCGACAAATCCTTCTATCTTTCACAACTCTAACCATGAACTAATCGCCCAGTTTGAAAATTATACAAGAATATATACTGATGGATCAAAAGATGAGGAAAAGGCTGCTGCAGCCTTCGTTAGTGGAAAACACACAACAAAAGTTCGCTTGCCAAATGGTACATCAATTTTTTCAGCCGAAATCAGAGCAATAGACCTTGCATTGCAATATATTGAAAGCAAGCGTATTTTAAATAGCATCATCTTCTCCGATTCACTATCAGTACTTCAGTCACTACATAATAGAAAACTGGAGAATCCATTATTAGCTAATGTTCTCCTTAAACATACTGAGCTGAGTACCTCCCACAATATAGTATACTGTTGGTTACCCAGCCATATTGGAATTAAAGGTAATGACAAAGCAGACCGCGCTGCTAAAATGGCCCTATCACTAGAACCATCTGATTTTAATACACCGTATACTGATTTTAAACGTAGTATCAAAGAATGTTTACGTCAGAAATGGCAGGCATCATGGAATGATGCCGTGAATAACAAACTTCATGCCATCAAGCCAACCCTAGGAGAATGGACTCCTTCCTACAGAGCCGTCCGTAGGGAGGAGGTAGTCATTGCAAGAATTCGAATCGGCCATACTTATTTAACCCACTCCTATATACTAAAAGGAGAAGACCCACCAGAGTGCATATCTTGCAATGAACCATTCACTGTTAAGCACTTTATGTTGGAGTGTTTCGACCTCCAACCTACGCGTAATCATTATTACAATGTGCATGACATTAGGGAAGCTCTTTGATACAGTTAGCATTTCTTATATTATAGACTTCCTGAAGGAAGTAAATATTTATCATAAGTTATAGCTTTTATGCTATCACCTTAAACAGTTTTATGTGCTATATATACCGTCGCTAGATTTTAATTACGTTTCATCTGTTTTCGTTGTCATACATCATTTGCACTCCCCGTTGATCGGGAAACTTTATTTATCACCGTTACCATTTTATCGTTTTACCTTCAACTGTTTGGTTTCGTATCGCTGGTCGATACGTAATCTTTTACCACTTTTAAATAATGAAAGATATAACCTTTTGTATGGCGCTAAATAGCCTCATAGTGCTATTGCGACGTAAAACAATTCAACCAACCAACCAACCAAATCTGAGGGTCTCCAGTTTATAGGAACTATGGGAACTAACATTATGACGCCTCTACAGAAATGGAACTCGGGAGACATAGGGAAATTGGTATTTTTGTTTAATCCTGGGGATAAGGGGAAATCCGTTATTTAACATGTCCATCGATTAAACATGATGGGTTTAGCAATTCCCATAGGTTTGACGTGATGGTTACTGATAGAGACAAGGGGATATTATCATCATGGAATTATTCTTATGGTATTTGCAGGACAGTGAGAAATTAAAGTTAGGCCTCTTTTATTGGCATTAAGGATTCTGGGGACAAGGAGAAATCCTATGTTAAAATTGTCCATTGGATTTAGCATAATGGGTTGTTATTGGGATGAGGGGAAGTTAACATAAGGACTTCCTTTTTTGTGGCATTTGGGATTCTGGGAAGAAGGGGCCATCCTGTGTTAGAATTTTCTAAAAGTTTAACATGATGGGTGAGTATAGAGACATGGAGGAAATTAACCCATATCTGTGTAGGATTCTAGTGACATTAGTATCATATGTTAGTCATCTCCATAATGTTAACATACACTTATACTGACCAATACACAGTGATCTACTATCCATTACCTCACCCATACTATACAATACCCTTACAAGATAGCACACACACCGTTTTTACTGAACAGTTCCCATAGTTACTTATCAATACAATGCAGGGGGAGGATGTAAAAGAAAGGGGTTCAAAAACGGAATTTAAATCCCTTTAAAAAAAAACTGAGTTCCCTATCCCCTTACCTCCCCATTATCCACTTATAAACAAAGAAGAAACTTCACCTACCATCCTCTAATAGATAAAAATACCCCCTAGTCATTCTCATAATCCGAAATTTATTTTAAAGAGGATTAAAAGAAAAGGATAAATAAAATGGAGAAAAGAATAAACACACGCGCTTCTGAACATCTGACTTCTCTTTACAAATACCAAAATATCCGTTATGAATATTTTATGGCGTTCAATAGGAAGTCCAAAATTTTGACTATGCCTACAATTAAGATTCTCGCATAAAATTCCGTCCTACACCAGCATAATCTTTTATTTTCTGTCAGTATCAAGCCAGGCTGTTGTTTTTATTCATCGATTTTGATACACAAAGCTAAGAAAAACACTGTTGTTGAAGAAAAATGTTGGGCAGTGTACTTTCTACAGAGTTTATCTTTTGTTTTGGCAACTTTAGTTTGCATAGATTTCTGTTCATATTGAAATATTTAATTCAGACATACTGTATTATAGCCGCTTCATTTGCTTTGCTTGATAGATAAATTAGCATACAAGTACATCGAACCTCGAAGTGGGAGAGATAAATTCCTTATATATGCATCGTGTGGAATGGGATGGGGTTTGAAACTGAGAAATAATTTAGCTAGAGAGGGGGGTGTATGGTGTGTATGTGTATTTGTGTGTGTGAAACTGAGAATTAATATAAAATTATTATAACTAGAGAGGGTGGGTATCTGAGAGAATTTAATATGAAGCAGACAGGTGTCTGAGAAAGAAAGAGAACAGATAAGCAGATTATAAAATGTGTGTGTGAATATCTTTAAAGATACGTACCTTTATGATATCAAGATATAGAGTTACATTATATTACATTTGAATAAAATTACTACAAAATTATGGATTTTTTAAATTTCATTTGTAATTTTATTCACGGGAAAATATTCCAAACAAAGTAACTCTCCATGTCTTGATTTTTTTTTAAAGTATTGATAAGGTATTTACACCCAACCAAAATCTCTCTCTCTCTCTCTCTCTCTCTCTCTCTCTGTGCAATGACGTCTATGCTAATATATTTATCAAGCGATACAAACAATGCAGCCACTAGATATATAATATGTATAAAATATTGCAATATGACCACAAATATTAGCACGCTATATTATGTCAATATTCTCTGAATCTAGGTCAGAGTTTTTGGAGAAACTATATTAAAAGTACACTACCCGACGTTGTATTCAAGGCCGACGTTGTATTCAAGGCCGACGTTTGTCAAGCAACAGACGCTTTACATAACATTGTATCAATGCTAAATAAAATGATTTGCAAACCTTATGGAAAAACTACAAGTGAGTGTCAGCATAAAGGTTAGTTTTGGGTGAAAATCTTAAATTAAGGATAGAAAAAAAAATCTAAACTTCCCATCGTAAACTTCATTCAAGAGCTATACATGAGAAACCTAAGGACACTTCTAACATGTGATTTCCCCTTGTCTTTAGAGTCTCATAAAAATGGCGGCCGAACGTTAAATTCCCCCTGTCCCTACAATAACCCATCCTGCAAAACCTGTGGACATTTTTAACATAGGATTTCTTATTGTCCTCAGAATCCCACAAAATGATGGCATAATCTTAAATTTCCCATTGTATCACAAGTGCCATAAGAATAGCGGCATAATGATAATATACCGTTTGGCTCTTTTTTCCCACTGTTTAACAGAGTATTCTTGGTTGGCTCTCAAGTGTACTATTTTAAACCAAATATTATACCTCAATCTTAAATTCCTATTAAAAGCCAGATAAACTACAACTGAATACTTTTCCCGCCAAAACAGACATAACATGTGGCATTGTTGCCAATTCTAACCAGACAGGCTCATCCTGCGAGATAAGTTAACAAAATATTAACCAATTAACATGGCGTCTTAATATTTAATTAATATTCGGTCCTTTAATCTCATTACCCTGTTTAATATAAGATACCCCATTGAAACTCATGTTCCACACAAAACTACTCTCGTGCAGAAATGAAATGGGCGTCAGCGGGATAGGATGGACCAAACCAGATTGTGGGAGCTTGCCTTCCCCTCCCCCTCATGGCATCACTTTAAAGGCTTGCCCTATTGATTTTGGCTTTGTCCCCTCCCCAATTAATCCCACGAACGCCCATGCATGCAGAGATTAATGGGCAGAAGGACAAAACTCTCCTTAAACCAAAACAGTTCAGAAAGGTTAATGGTCAGTTGGTAGTGCAATGCACACGCTTAGAAAAAACATATTGACAGGCATGAATTTTATCTTCTGTTAAAAGTGCTAATAAAGTAATTTTGAGGATTGTATTCGCGGAGACTGGGTTTATAGGATGAGCCACGTTCATTCATTGTCGAATCTAATGGACACTCTTATTAGAGAAAAAGATAAAGTCTGTACTTCTCCGTCCATTCTTCTTGCTCCTTCTTGATTTCTTCTCTGAAGACCTCTTCTCTCAGGTCTTGGGCTATATTAAACATCCTGACATTCTCTATTTCATCAGGCTACGGTATTAGGTTTTGCCTGACACGATGTAAATTCACATAAGCTTCATTCAGCTTGGCTAGTCTTGAAGGCATCTTCATAGGTTAATGAGTCAACAATGGATGGCCAGACTGCTTGCTTAGTTGGAATTAAGGTCGTATTCGCCCACTTGGGCATGCGCGACCGTTTAATGCACCCACAGGGAGCTAATAGATTTTTTCGAGGGGGACGGAAAAGTGCCACGTCCCCCAACGCTTTAATGCACACACAGTGTGCTGATTGATTCATCCATTTCGAGACAATGTTATCTCGCTGGACGTGTGGTGAGTGGAATAAGCCCACACTCACTCACGTGCACACAAGATGTCCGGCGGAGGAAAGGAGGGACAGGACCACAGATGGAGGAGGCGCCTCACATCCTGGATCATAACTTTGGTTCCATTTTCCGAATATTAAATGGTGGCGTCTTGCCGTATTTAGATTTTGAAAAAATATTTGTGCTGTTTATAGTGGAAAAGTGGTACAGTGGATCTACCTACGATTATTTGATAATTAAGTTTTTAACGTTTTCCGCATTGTGCCGGGGCCTGATGGCTGGGTTTAGCCACCTTATAATTCTGTTCTTTTGGGTCATATGTATTGATCATCTAGTTTAGTTGCCACATTGTGCGGCTGGGCCTGATGGCTTTTGGTTTTTGCCACCTTATAGAGATAATTTTGGGTCATATTTCTTATCTACTTGTTTGAATGTCACATTCTGTGGCTGGACCTGATGGCTTAGGTTTTTGCCACCTTATAAGGATAAATTGAGGTCCTATGTTATGCTTAATAAATTTTTAGTCGAATCGTTGCCGCATTGTGCAGCTGGTCCTGATGGCTGGGGTTTTAGCCACCTTATAATGACTAGGTTTACGGGTCAATTTGATTGGTAGTCTATTAATAATCCACTATGTTACGAGATGTAGAAAAGAGAAGAAAATAGATTGTTAGTAGTTGTAGTTTGGAGAATTTGGATTGGTGGGCTGCCTACATATCATACCTGTAAACTTATTGCATTGCATAACGACCCGTATTTCTGATGCCCCTGTTGTACCGTAGTAGGTGATGAGTGCAGTTGCAGTATCGGCCCGCGCACAGGCTGGACCACCCCTACTTGGGTGATAAACCGTATACTACCTCCGCACCCACTTCCCCACCCAGGTTAATATTCATAAAGGCGTCTATTAAATGCATAGTTTCCCCTATGGGAGAGCCACCAGCCACACGACTAGTTTAAGTGTAATTTATGTGACCATTTTGAATCTATTATTGAGATGAATATGATGGAATTAGGCTGAAAGGGATAACTCAGTTATAGAGTTTATATAATAGGTGTAAGAGAATGGGAACAATAGTCACTACTGCATTGCTTATTTTCTTATCGCTTATTGCATTGCTTGGCGAATCATGCCCCCAACGTCGCCTGCAGTACTGTAGTAAGTAGTGGGTGCAGGTGCAGCATCGGCCCGCGCACAGGCTGGACCACCCCTACTTGGGTGAATAAGCATATGCCACACCCGCACTCCCCCCCACACACACACACAGTCAAAAATTCACAAAGGCGTCTAGAAAATACTCAGCCGCCAGTGTGAAAGCGGCATCAGTTACACGATCCGTCTTTGGTGCGATTTTGTTCCAATTATGTGTATATCAATGAAACGAAAAGGGTGGTACTGCATTTATCAAATTACCTTTGTTATGAGATAGCATTATATTTTTCCTATTTTATCTATCTCCTTTAGGAAAACCAATACGATTTTATTTAGTGAGTTTCGGGTTTGGGTTGCTCTGGGATAGAAATTCCGGATAGGTGAAGGGAGAGCTAATGCCTTTAAGAGAAATGATTAGTTTTCTCTTGCTATTTTATATCTGGGGCAAACGTTAAATACGTGTATGAGATCCTCAGTATTGTGGTAGTGGGGACAATTAGTTCTTGTGTCTTTGTTGAGCTGAATATATTGCCCCATACTGCCTGCCAGTAGAGTTTTGCCAGTTTTGATTCTATTAATGACTCGTTGGTTATGCTTGTTGTTTATTAATGGGGCTTTGGTTTTCCGACTCACTATTTTTTGTATCGAGTACAACGTACGGCCCTTGGTACATGAATCCCACTCCTTTTGCCATTTCGACGTGATTGCTTTGGATATCATGCTATAGATCTCTTAGATGCTGTACTCATTATATGTGGGGTTTGGGTCAGTGAGTTTAGATTTAGCTGCCAAGTCGGCTTTGTCATTGCCGGGTATGTTGATGTGTGAGAGTACCCACATGACTTATACAATTTGTTCTTGTTTCATCATGTTTTTTATGAGCAATTTTGTTTCTTTCAGGATGTTTTCACGCTCCTTTGTATTTCCAGTTCCTAAGGATTTTAAAACACTGAGTGAGTCGGTAATTATTAGCGTCTTGTGGAATTTTTGGTAACTTGCCAGTTTAACTGCTTCCAATATGGCCCAGAATTCTGCTGTGTATATAGAACAACCATCCGGGAGTCTATTTCCTAATTCCTTATCTAATTCCAGGATAGTTAGTGCTACAGCAGTTCTGTCCGGGTCTTTTGACTTCGATCCATCAGTGTAGAGTTTGACAAATTCTTTATAGGAATTGTCAATTATTGTTACGATTTTGGATCTTATTTCTAACGGTTGGTCCAGTTTGGAGCCAAAGGTTGTTGCTATAAGGTTTATATTTGGATTCTGGCATGTTCATCGTGGAGGGTCTGGGTGTTGAATTTACTCTGCCTGTAGGCAGTCAATGTTAAGTTCTTTTCTTAACAAGTGGATTTTTTTCCGTGATGGTGGGAAGGGAACGAGTCTCTGACTAAATGGAATATTTCATCTGTTGATGATATCTCTTGTAGAATGGTCGGGGTCATGAACTGAGTTTCTAGCTGCGTATTTTAGAGTCAGTTCTTCTCTTCTCAGTGTTAGTGATGTTTCACCTGTAAGAATCTGAAGTTCTTCTTTGGAAGTGTTGTTAAGGGCACCTGTACATATACGCAACGCTTTGGTTTGGATTATGTCTAGCCGTTTCAGGAGGGAGGGTTTGGCTGAGTCATAGATTTGACACCCATAGTCCAATATTGATCTCATTAGGGCCTTATAAAGCGTTACACGTGTGTCTTGATCGGCTCCCCACTTTAACTCTTTGATGTTTTTGAGGAAATTTAGGTAACCATTCCATTTGCGTATTAATTCGTTAATGTGATGTTTCCATGTGAGATGTTGATCAAAATACATACCCAAGAATTTAGCTACTTTGCCAAATAAATGGGTTCGCCTTGTATGTACAGGGTGGGAGGTTCTGTCATGTATCTGGCCTTAGGGGAGAATAAGATTCCAGTTGTTTTCCCTTTTGATAGTTTGAACCCCCATTTGTCAGCCCATTTACCAATATTTGTTAGATTGGTTTGTAGATCAGCGATTAGTTATTGGCTGTATGGGTTGCCCGCCTTCCATATGCCACTGTCGTCCGCAAACTGTCATAAGTCGATTTTTCTAAGATCGACAGAGTGTTCAAGGTCGTTGATAATGATGTTAAAGAGAGCTGGGCTTAACACACTTCCTCAAGGGGTGCCGGTCTCTTGCATGCATTCGAAATCGAAAAAGATGAAATTGCCTTTCTTCTTCTGGTCATCTTCCTCTTGATGTATGGAATGGTATTTTTGAATGAAGCATCCGTATTCCAAGTCCACTATTTGGCGACAATGTAACATCGTTTCTTTTCTGAACATACGTTGACTTGGTACTGTTGGTGCGTATGCCTTGTCCACAAGTAGGACACAATCGCAGCAGTTGACAAGCATTTTTCTGATGTGAACCTTGCGTTTTCAGATGTTGGTAGTAACAGGCAGGACTGACAAAAGTGCGCCGACAGGCGGGGCAATGCACTCGTTCTTGTCCTTCGTCAAGACAGGGTTTAGAGGCTAAACATCCCTCACATTTTGATCCACAATGCTTGTGTTGCTCTCGATTGTTATAGCCATAGTCACATTTCTCACAGTAATAACTGTATCCCAGGAATGCAGTGATACTGGTAATGGCATCGAAATGTTCATCGTGATGATAGACGTGAAAATTGTCCCTCCAAACAACAGAGGAACTTGCACTTCTTGAGGATGCACTTTCAGCGTGTAGCGTGGAGACTAGACGTCTTGCAATTTTTGCATTTCAGGAATGCCACAGGGTGTGTCTTTGGATAGTCCCGCTTGCTGTAACAGAAGTTCTGCTTCTCTTTTTTAGTTTTCCAGGCTCTTTTCCATTCTATCGTGTCATTCTTGTCAGCATACGTTCGTCCCATCACGATGGCAGGGGCTAAACACATCTGGTCTTGAGGGTTGTTAATTTGGACGAGGCTGCGCTTGATGCTGCGAAGTTCGTCCACCAATAACACTTTTCTGCCTTGTCCGGTCCCTTTGGGAAGAGAAACGTGGGTCATGAACAGTGTCGCTTTTCCGTCGGTGATGTAAAACTTGTCGTTGGATTGTTGCACGTGTTGAATCTTGTCCATGACTTTGGAAGGTGTCAATTCTGCTGGACTGCTAAACTCGATCCAAACGGGAGACTTCAGACTGTCGTGATGAATGGAAAGTCTCAAGCAATCGTCTTCTTTGGCTTCACATTGCCATTTCAGTGTGGTTAACAAAGAATCCCACACATCGGTGATGAACTCTTCTGCTTTCTCCAGCGGTACGTCGGACTTGAAATCTTTAAACTTCACCGTGTACGTGTAGGCCGTGATTCTAAATTTTCTAGAGGAGCGCTTGTCCGTCTCTCGAACGTGGTAGTACTTTTCAGGGTTTACTAGTGGTGGTGGACTTTGGTTTGGTGTAGACTCTCTGGGTCTGGATTCTGGCTCACTCATGTCATCTTCAAAATTGCTGGCATGAATTTGAGCCAAGACTTCAGCTACTGTGCTAAGCGATAAGTCACGTTTCTGCCTCTTACTTTCTTCTCCTTTCTCCACGAAATGATGCGATCGTTTCATCTTGACTGCAAAAAGTCAAATGACTACATGTTAAACGCCATGGTCCCCTATATATTCATGTCATACCAGTGTATATATAAAGGGCCAGTGCCTTTACTCCCAGTATTCATTTCACTCTCAAGCCTACCAAAACGATGGATGAGCCAACACAGATCAAACTTCTGATCAGAGCTTTGCGAGGAGTCATACGAAGGTTTTGTTCAAACAAGCTGACGGACTACTCCCCCTCCTTTCGAGATAAAAGTCAAGATACTTGCTATATCTGTCAGAAGAAAGGGCAATGGTCTTCCGAATGTCCAGACCGTCAAAAAAGCAAGACAAGTGTCAAAAAAGACAAAAGTCAAGATACCTGTTATCATTGTAAAGAGACAGGACATTGGTCTTCAGACTGTCCTAAGAAACAACAGGAGCAAGAGAAAGAGAGGGGCTCAGAACAAGAAGAAGAGGTACCCTCCGGAAAGGATGAACCCAGACACGTCAAGAAAGAGAAGAAAAGAAGACGAGGAGAAAGTGAGAAAGAAGAGGAAAAACCTGGAAAAGTGAAGAAATTCAAAAAACAGAGAGAGTGAATAAAGACACAGAAGAAGTTTATGAACTTTCTAAAGTGTTGTGAAATTGGATTGTAAAGTTTGTACCAGAATAGACCAGAAAGAATAGACTTTTATAATGATAAGGACCTACACTCACGCACTCACACAAGTACATCATGAGGTAAAAAAAGGGAGTTTGAGTTTTAATTGATTTTGGCAAAATGAATACTATCTCATTTCGAGAGAGGTGGGTGGCCCTGAAAAGGACCGTTGTGTGTTTGTTTTTACAAAACAAAACAACTCAGGAACGAGAAGTAATGAGCTTTAATTGCATTAAGCCTTAGAAACTGCCAAGGCCTACTTCTGGACCTGCTCCTGTCGATGATTTGGTAGAAATCACTAGGGTGGGTATCTCAGGCGTAGTAACAGGGTTGGGCTGTTTGGCTCGGGAAGGTCTTTATCTCTTGGGTCGTAATAAAGAAGTCTGATACATTTGTTTCAGACTCCTTAACTCTGCCAAAATGTCTAAGAGCACCGTCACCGTTTGACTTTCACTGTTCTCCTTCTCTCCCAGACCTTGTTTCTTCTCTGGTTCTTCTTCTTCCTGTCGGTTCCTTCTTGCCTCTTCTTCTTCTTGATGTTGCTGTTGAAGGAGAAAAGCTTGTTCTGCTTCTTTCTGCTGTTGCAAAATTTTCTCCAATTCTTCTGTCTGTCTCTGTTTACAATCCTCGACGTGTGGTAAAGAAGGAGAAGGTGGCGAAGGTGCTTGTCCTGGAACAAATTCTTGTGAAGAAGAGAGAAAATCCACTAAATCCTAATTAAAATCGACCTCTTCTGGAAGTTGGTCCGTGTTGGCTTTGGTAGCCGCTGCTATGCCATCACTCTTCGTCGCCACGGCAGGTGCACCTCAATTCATCGTCTTCTTAGTTTCCATCATGTTCTAACTCTGTGGCAAAGATTCACTGCGCACCGACGCTAGCGCACCTATATAGGGAATGTGACGTCACAGGTAGCTCTCTTCGGATTGGAAGACAGACTCCGCACTGTAACTAAGTTTTGTAACGAGTGTTTGTATTGGTAAAAAAACTCAATCCGTTTCAATCCGCTCTTTCACTATAAATAACCGCTGTTCACTTCATTCCCTTCACCTGTTCTCGTCACAAGATGTGAACTAACGTAGGATCGTCTACTCTCGTATTGTTGATGCTGTTCCGCACGGACCTACCCATGTATGTTAAATCATCATGAACAATCAGCAATATCACCGATACGACCGTTTAGAAAAGAAGGATCTATGTGGAGAGGCAAGGTTGTCTGAAGTGAGTCTTAATCTACGGTCCAGAGGTTAGACAAGTTTAAGGAAGAGAAGAAGACCCATGCAATGCCATCTATGTTAATGGAATGGTGTTAACATAAAAACCAAAGGCCCTTTTCAGGGCCACTTCATTGCCTCGTAAAGATTTACTCTCTCTAGCCTAAAACTTTTTTTAGTCGATTTTATATTTTATGTGTGATAGATTTATGTTCATAAATCTATGTGTATGTCTTATGTCTATGTCTCTACTGTATTTGTCTCTACCTAGAGTAGCGCGTATTCCGGTCAGCCACTTGCTACATTGTTGCCAGTGTTCCGCCCAATTGAGGTCAGCCTCTTGCTACATTGTTGTCAATGTCCGTGACGTCACCCTACCTGTTCCATTCCTATTGTTCCTATACAAAACCCAACCTATCTTCAACTTTCCCTTGACGCTATAGTGGCCCAGGGAAAATATTTGACGCTATGCAGTCCCAGGGGGTTTTTGACTGGATTTCCCAATGACGCTATAAATTTTGACGCTATACAGGCCCAGAGGGTTTTTGACTGGATTTCCCATTGACACTACATCACCCCCATTAACTACTTATTACTATAACTGCTTCTGCTGCTTCTACTAATGCTATTACTGCTACTGGTAATGCTACTGTTACTGCTACAACTACTATAATAATAATAATAATAATAATAATAATAATAATAAAGGGTTGTTATTGTTATTGTTATTCATTAAAAGGGCTAAGCAGTAAGTGCTTTGAATAAATGTTGTCACAACAGTTGCGTAAAGGCGATAAACTGATTATTGACTGGAATTTTGATAAGACTGCATTAGGAAAGTTAGATGTTTTCATTTAGGCCCAATTGCCCACGAGTTTTAATTTGTTGTATCCAGCATAGTTCTTTATTTGTGCGTTCTATATCAATCCACCCAAAGGCTGGACATGCATATATATGTACATATGGTAAAACGGACAAGTATCAATTGCTAACGGACGGTTATTATAGATGTTATCTCTCCCTAGCTGAAATAAAATATTGCTGATCCAAGTGTCAAAAAAAGCGAAACCCTGTGAAACCTATTTCTGTCACAAACCACCTAACTTCAAGAGATGCTCAAAGCTAATACCTAAGATCCAGCATGCCTTCAAAATGGAATTCCCCAGGGTATTCCTCGTGAAGGTTCCATGGCACATACCTATAATAATAATAATAATAATAATAATAATAATAATAAGAAGAAGAAGAAGAAGATGATGATGATGATGTTAATGATAATGATGATGATGATGATGATGATGATGATGATACCATCCAAACATCCCATCAGGAGGCTATGGAAAAAGAAGGACGAGGACTGTTGACGATGAAGATGAATAATAATGTAAAACAGTACTACTTGATACACTATGGGGAATCTGTGTCAATAAGAGATGGGTTTTGTGGGGTCTACAACACAATTAAGCATAGATTTATCGTTCTGAGGTCCTAGGAAACATCCATGTTAAAAAGGGGCTTATGCATTATGAGGGCCTATGCGAATTTACCATGTGGATGAGATGCAATGGCCCTCGAAAGGAATTTAACATTGGGATGGGTCGCTATGGGCATCTATGGGAAACTAATACAGAGATGGGACAGTATGGTCATTTATGGGAATTTTATATAGGGCTGGGACACCATTGCCATCTCGGGAAATTAAACATGGGAATGGGTCCCTATGGGCATCTATGGGAATTTAATACAACGATGGGACAATATGGTCATTTATGGGAATTTAATACGAGGCTGGGAAACCCTGGCCATCTCGGAAAATTAAACATGGGGATGGGTCACTGTGTTTATAAACGGGAATTTGAAATTAGCGGCTTACAGACACCTATGTGTATTTATCATTTGCGATGTACAAACACCTATGAAAATCTAACATTAGATATGGGGCTTATGAGAACTTGGAATATAAGTTTCTTGTTCTTCAAAAATATGAAACGCAACTCATTCTATGAGCAATTATTCTTCTTGAATATCTAGTATTAATGTAATATTAACAAATCACAAATATCAGAATAAGTTTGATCAACATGTCCAATCTTCATCAATTAATATTTAGGTCCATAATCGCATTAGTCAAACTTTTAGACTTTCGTCCAGTTAGATTGTTGGAGTTAAAAACTCGACTATCAAACTTATCGCTCGCGTTCTTTTCACAAAATTCAGGCCCCTGACGTGTGTAATATGTCCAAAAATAATAAGGACTATTTTAAAGAAAATATTAACGCGCGACAACTGCAACCATGGTGAATATAACATTATGTCCTCTCCAGCCTTCCATACACAATAGTGACCTGGTAAGTAGGTTACTACTCAAGTTTCCAATGCAATGTATTGCATCCACACGATCTCAGTTTCACCAATCGATCCTCCCAGTATTCTGGTGGAACTCGGAAGTAATGTATGGCGTCTGATAAAATCCATAATGATTTGTCATTTAGGTAAAACTTCCTATTGCGAAACTGTAGAGCTCATTCACTCTCATAGGTATCCATTTTTCAAGGGGCAAATGTCTCTTATCCACCGTGTATAATCACATCACCTGTTATAGACCAGCCACAAGTGCTTGGTGCGTGCGAATTAGTGATTTGTACCGTTTCAGATTTCACTATTTCACTTACCCATTACGTACATTGTTTAAAATAAGTTTTAAACATAAAAAAAAAATTTAAGAAAGAAATCACAGACGAACAAAGTTTTGGAATTAATTAAATAAAAGAAGAAGGACAACCATTTAACACTTAAAAGCGGAAATTTCTCGTTTTAATTTTTACAGTTATCTACGATCCCGATAGAAAGAATGTTTCCTTGTTTGTAAGCTCATTGTGGAAACAACAATAGTCAATGTCCTTACATCGATTCCATTCTGTTACGATTTAATAAATTGTTAAAAATATTTGGATTTAAATTTTATATATGTAAAGAAGGGACCCATGTCTAAACGATATTTGAATTTCTTGTAATTGAACAAATTAAGTTTATGCAATGTCGATGAAATATGCTCAAGGAATCACACAACAAGGTCCTCTCTGAATAGGGTTAAACTTGATAACTACAGTAAAATAGGGACTAAAAAGCTCTCCTCTGTGAGCACGTGTCCTTTATATGGAGGCGTACTCTATAGAACATTTCACTCTAATTTCAATGCTTTAGTCAAGGTTATCGACCATCCTAACTTCACATCCGATCTTTTATCTCTCTGCTTATGTCTATATTCCAAGTGATGGCTATCGTGTGCAATACTAGATTGAGTACGTGGCTAGTGTGTGCAGTACTAGATAGATTGTTCTTGTTCTTCGCTATTTCTATTGTTGTTATCAACCATTCCAAAGCATTCTTTTCTTAAACGTAAACGTCGGGTTCAGCTACAAACTGAATGTCACAAACTCACAGTTGTTTGAAATAGCAACGTGCCAATATCTAATCTTTCTGATACAAATGTTTATATTCTCTTTCCCAGTTTTTAACGTATATGTTCGAGGCACATATATAACTGTCATTTGCCTTACTTAAACTTTGTACAGCTGAGGTCAAACTTAAAAATAGCTTGATTGGTCTCAATGCCCGTGATAAGATAAAATAAACCACACATATATGCTCTTCAGCTTTGAACTGTATCAACAATTGCTGTATTGCCCAGCGACAATCTGTATCTTTTTCTTATCGGTGTCCTGGCTACATAAGACACCAATGTCATGACTGTTGGATGTCAGTGTTAAAGAACTTACAGCTGTAGATGTCATTCGCGTGTTTTAACAAATTAATTCTGTATACGATTTTTCACATTACATAAAGTGCTTGACGCCTAATACGTCAGCACACACACACACACACACACACACACACACACACACACACACACAAACCAAATATACGGTACATGGAGGAATAATAACTTCTTATACACTTCCCAAGGCAGAGAATAATAGAGACTACTTACTTTATAATATCACCGGAATGTTACAGTTCGCTGGCATAACGGTTTTACTATCCTGTTCATAAAAGGTCTAAATTTATTCATTCATAGAATACATAATCTTTAAGCCAATATAAGCATAATAGAAATTTTCTTCTCAATATATTAGAAAGAAACACATTTTGGCCAGCAATGTAAGAAATGTTAAACTGAGCTCATTTAAATTTTTATCATGTCTAAATTTATGAAATGTTTAATATCTATTTTTCCAGTTTAAGCTTTCATGCAAATTAAGATCATTTTCTTTTTACATGGCGATTTTTTTGGATGTTGACTATTTCCTTCTGTATTCTTCGTCTCTATAAATCACTTGTGCTTATATATTTTCATGAATATCTATTCGGAAACCGGTATTATGCAATATTAAACAATAGAAACAAGTATTGTAAAGTAGTCTCTGGAACGATTCACAGGCGAATATTGTTACGTATATGTAATTTAATTACTTGTGTGTTAGTTTTAAATTCTTTTTTATTTTATTTTTATTTCATTACATGTTATTGTAATGATAATTTTATTCACTGGATTTGACATTTTTCCAGAAAATTCAGTTCATTTCTGTCAAGCCTGATTAACACGCAGTTCGTAGAAACATTGTATCTTTTGGTGACCTAGATTTTGGAGCCAGTTTCAGCTCTATTGTAAACAACTTTTTTATTTATTTATTTTTTATTATTGAATCTTATAGTAAGATTCGTTTAGTACAATCGAATTCGTCCATGGCGGACGTGATAGCCGGCGTGTGGTTTTACTACGCCGCTTGAATGAAGTGATCACGTGACCTATCAGGTGATCCGTAATTGCGTTGTAGTTAGGGTTAAAACGGATATTTCATAGTGTTTTTAGTCAGTCGTAATTCATACCTTCGGGCTTAAAGGTATTTCTGTTGTTGCCAGTTTGATTTGAATTTATTTAAAATAATTTATTTTCCCTGGAAACTTTATCCCGCGCTCATTAGAATTCTTGGACAAAGACATTTACTGAAAATTATTCGGAATTCTAAAGCCGGAATATTATTTTTGGTGATTCAACAAGGAACTGTTGACACGACAACACAAAACAGGTTATAGAAGACGTCATGGCCTTCCATCTTGTAACTTCATCGGGATTCGAACTTCTATTCAATTAAAACTTTTTAGTAATAGGACTTATATTTTTAATTATTGGATTAATTTTTGGATTTGATTCATAAACCGAATGTCCTTTTTCATACTTTTACCTTGTTTTTCTAGGGAAATAAATTATTTTGTTAAATTTACAAAGCTTGTTGGCTTCACTCTTTTCTTTGTTACTTTTGTACGAGCGCAGACACGTAACAATATATACAGGAGTATGGGGATATTAAATAAGAAATTTGTGGCAGTCAGTTGCCATATATAAGTACGCGAGTCCTTGTTGAAGCTCACTGAAATAATCCAATCCAGTTTACAATGGTTTTATAACATAAAGCATGCTTTTAAAATATGATGCAGCAAAATATTTCTCAGAAATAGGATATATGGTTGCGGAGATAAGGGCGCTGAAATTTTGCAAGAAATTACCTGTTTTCTATTTTTTTTTTTAGGGGGGGTGGCGGGTGTCTAGATTCCCGTTTCACCAAAGCACTAGCACATACGATACGTGTGTGTGGTATAGGGAAAACATGTATACAAATTTAACAAGCATCGATGATCCTTACAGATTTTGACACGAGAAATTATTTCATTTTTATGTTTACACTCGCACTTTATATGTCAACAGGAGTGACCGAGTGGTCTAAACCGCTCACCGTTACAGATCACTGCCGTCTCACCTCTATTTGCGTGGGTTCGAGTCTCGGGCTCGGCCATTTTGGGTACTTGAGAAAACTTGACAGTAGCTTCTCGTGGGTAGGTGGTTCAACAACAAGAACATATGTCAACACGAGTGGCTTAATATTGGAAAATACGAGTTTTATTTTGCATAATAAAATTACTAAATAAATATATCAGAACGTAGAGGAGCGATTAAAAATGCGTCCTTTTTAATTTGTTTTATATAAGCAATTTTTAAAGATTTTTACGTTTGGCAATAAACGAGACCTCCATTTAAGTCTTAATGTAGATAAACGTTATACTTTTTATGTAAGTCAAAATTAATTAAACCAATCATAATATGAAATAGAGGGTGTAGAAATTAGTATTAGTATCAACAGAACACAATGACCACTAACCAATATTATCATTTTGTCATGGTTTTGCAATGATATTTGAAAGAGTCAGTATGGTCTTTTCCGGGTTTAGGCAGTTTATCTTTGTTGCTTCTTGCCATGACAGAAGCAGGTCGCAAGTTTCCTAAATTTGATTGAAAATGTTTATTCGTGTAAGGAGAGCTGTATCACTTAGTGCTTAGGAGTTGATAGTAGATGTATTCTAGTTCTGCTGAAATGTCGTGGACTCGTTTGATAGTGTTTTGAAGTGCTCCGAGAGTTATAGATTTATTGTAATCCAACCATCATAAAACAATGGCTTGTTGATATGTTTAGGGATCGCAGAAGTTTTTGGTATTTCTCTCTCTCTCTCTCTCTCTCTCTCTCTCTCTCTCTCTCTCTCTCTCTCTCTCCAACAATATAACGAAATATCTCTTCAAATAATGGCATCTCATCTCCTACATTGTCGAAACGATCAACCGTCATTTTTGCGCCGAGAGAATGAAATCTTTCTCAGTCTTCTTTCAGTATAAACCTCAACTCTAGCCCATGGAGCTCGGGGCGTATTGCTTATTAAATATATTGGAAGTGATCATTGCCATAAAGGTCTTCACCAAATTCACAGGAGACATCGATTAAATGAGATGGATCATGGATCGTCAGATGTAAGGGCTAGTAGGATCCTATGACAGTATTTGCAGTATTTCAGTCGACATGCAACTTAACATTAAAAAGGCAAGACTGTCATTTAAAACAGGGTCTTCTATTTAACTTTCTTCCCTCTCTCGTGAACATCTTTGCAGCCCCAACCTTTTAAGGATAACCTTTTATGTAGCAAAGAAGAACAAATGGTTCATTAAGATAGTCAAGATAAAATTGATCGACTGCAGCACTTGCATGGAGATACATGGAACAAAGTTATGGGTTTTGTGTATGGACACACTAACGGTTTAGGACAGTAATGTAGTATTGACATTAATTTGGCTGTGATGAGTTTTGTTTTGCTTTGTTCTTTTATGATGATGAACAATCATCCTGCTACGTTATCAGTATTACTTAACAAGGTATTGTAAGTTGTGAAATGTTCTATATTATAACTCGGTCGTTTTCTTCTTTAAAATGTCTTATGAAGGCAGGCATCATGTTCTTTAAGTAAAACGATTATTTCATCAGTATTTGCCTTTAAACCTCTGCAATTTCATTGTATTATGGAATCAGACATATTTATGGAAGTGGTGGAAGCACAGGACTTGTGGAAAATTTCCCTGGCCCGGGAGTGGGGTGGGTGTGGCTATTGGATGTTCAGACGTTCTAGACTTCCAGACTTATTAAAGAACTTGATATGATCGCGAGATCCTTTCGGAAGTTTAGTATATTCTTTAATTCGCTCTTTATTAGGTTCGAAGCATGCATTTCCACTGGCGCCAGCGGCTTGCTACTCTTATGGTGGGCGGAATCTAACCCGTTTCTTGCTGTTATAGCTGGGTTTCACGCCACACTGTTACTATGACCATTGGGGCAAATAGTTTGCTGCTGTCTTCGTTGGGTGTATAAAACTGGTTGAGACTGCGAACTTGGTCTTGCCCTGTGACCTGGAAGTGCATATCTGGGTAAATCATTTGTAAACGTACCTCTTTTCATGTATGTTTAATTTTTTTACTCAAGTTTCTCGCTAGTTGAGTTGGGTATCTTGCTCTTGTTCAGACACCTGGGGCCAGTGGTTTGCTGCTCCTTTATATGGCTGGACCTAACCGGTCTTTCCTTTGCAGCCTTTAAATTCTTATTTGTCATAATATTCGATGTATTGATAATTTCGACATACGCGCTACAACAGGCTTGACGCTAGGTTCCGGTAGGGGAAAACATTTTACTCAGGTCTTATCCACGCTAGCAGTATAGGAAAAAGAGGATATGAAAACACACTTTCATTTTTATTTAATGGTCTCTTTGCGCCTTTTCTGTATCTGAGATGGCAGACAATTCTCTCTTCCATAGAAAGAATGATGACGCTGCCACCAGCTCACATTAGAATGTAGTGAATATTGTCTGCAAAATTTTCTTATTAAAAAAAAATCTCGAAAAACATTAATGGTGTCTTTCATAACCTCCTTGACTATACTATACTAATTAGAACCGTCGTAACACAAGGCAATAGTGATAGCTTGCTGGCCGATATAAAATGCGTTTAGACAAAGTTTAAGCGAACGATGACTGCCTATATTTTTTTTTTACATATAAATGATGACACAGCCCTGAGAAGATGGTGAAGATGGTAGTGATTATATAGGCTTTCACATAAAACTGAAGGCTTGGCAAGCTTGACACAAATGGTAGCTTTTACATAAAACTGAGGGCTAGGCAGTGGCTTCATAACATTAATTTCAGATAGAATGCAAGTGATTTTCAATTAGAGAATGACGTATTACTTATATAGCATGGCGTCGAATGAGCATCCGGTGTGCAATCTGAATGATTCAAATGAGTAATATGTCAGGCAGATCCTGCGTCACAAAATTCTTACAAAAGATTCAAGTAATTATGGCTACATTCTGATCGCAGTCTCTAGCATACGAAGATGTCAGAAGGTACTTAGTACATATCACTTTATTTACGAATTTTCGGCATGGTGTTATACCAAGAGACGTCATCATCATAGACTACGTCAATGCAACAGGTTGGAAGACAAGATCGAGGACTTATAGACAGTATCACCATAGACAGATCATTTGCGTCGTTAAGAAGGAAAAAATAAGAAGACAATTTCTCGTCCAGTCCGTGCAATAAATCTCGATTCTGGCGAAATATTCACTTCCATGTTTCGAGCGGAGAGCACAATCGGCACCAGCAGGTGCTCTATCATATTTTGTTGTTCGGGGATAAGAATTAGAAATCTTATTCGCCATTTCTAGGTTTCTGGAATGATTTTTCTTTTGTAGACGTTGCATAAAGTTCTGGTTGTTCTATTGTATTATATTCTTCCTCCTATGTTTGCAGAATTATTCAAAAACTCGAAAAGAATCTACCTCGTATTCCTTGGTAGCAGCTGCTCGCTTGATCTTTCTGAAATCAACATAAGACTTCAGGCGCTCATCTTGTCTGAATTTACAACAAGGAGACTTCTAACCAGCCGCAATCCCAAGTCAAGTAACT
This sequence comes from Megalonaias nervosa, assembly GCA_016617855.1. Lineage (NCBI taxonomy): Eukaryota > Metazoa > Mollusca > Bivalvia > Unionida > Unionidae > Megalonaias > Megalonaias nervosa. Next base: position 29,397 of record JAECUM010013043.1, on the reverse strand, counting down.
CAGCTGGGTATTCTAAATCCACTTCTAGAATTTAGACTGTTCCTTCATCGTCACGTAATAGTTTCTTCTGTAAAGTTCTCTACTGGTATCCAGGAGAAATCTGCCACGGGAAGCTTTTGCGAAAGAGTCCAGTCATATAAATTATTGATGTCAAGATGCGTAATATATTGTGTTGCCTGCGTTTCGTCGTAGCCAGGCAGATATTTGCGGTAGGTCACAGCGTGCCTCTTTGTAATGTCAGAAATTTCACCTCGGATTCCTTTTTCGATAAAAGTATGCATGTTAATATCAGTGAGCAATTCTAGCTTAATTTTTGTCAGCTTGATAGCCGCCTCCCACACGAGCCCAAAGCAAGAATAATACCAAGCAAGATCTTATCTGCAATACGACATACAGAGGTCACGAAATGTTACTGCATCGAATGCAGTAGCACGTCTTACTTAAAACACATATCATGATACTCGTCAAGATTTTTTAATGTCAAATATATTTCAAAACATCGTCAGAAATATCTGCTCCACCTGAATTGCTGAATAATTCTTGCTTTGCTGGCAAAGTGGACTCATCAAATTTTTCTCTTACGTCATTTCCCTTGCACGTGATCAAGCTAAGCTTGTCGCTGGCAAATTCTTCTGCAGTGTGCTTAAATAGTTTTGTGTTATTAGCTAGCTATCTTAAGTGAAGTGTTCATAAATTGTATGCTCTCAATAAAACGCAATTCTCTCAGAGAAAATGACAAATATTTCTCTGGATTATTTAGTATGCAAGCTATTTTCATCTCGAATTTTCCAAACTCGTTTACAGTGAGATGTGATGAAGTGATCTCTGTCGCCTGCATCACAAATTATTTTTGCAGGTAGGATACGACTAATGTAGCTAACGTCTCCTAATAGGCTCTGTATGAAATGTTCGCAACCGTTTTCTTTTTCCGCGATATAAATGTACAGGCTTGCTTAGCTTATTGTTGACGCTGAGCGTAGCCACACTGGACATGCTGCTGCTATTTTCTTATAGAAGACATAATAGGATCGCAATGTGCGCCTGATATGGGAACAAGCATGACTCAAAATCAGCATATGTTATAAATGGCACACGTAACATACGACTTAAGTTTCCAAATTTCGATATGTTATTATTATTCTTAGGCAGGATAGCCCTCGCGACGTTGGCACGGTCTCACTTATGCTCACTAAGAAGTGCTTCATCAGACAAATTGTGGAGACACCTTCTGCAATAATGTTTAATGCATTAGTGTTTATTGTATTAACCATTTATCAAACCTGTGAAATTTTTCATCCCGCCGTAATGGACATTTTGGTGCTGTCATGTCATGTAAAATGCTTCCAGATAGGTCAGATGTCACTGAAGAACATATCCGGAGAATAGATACTTGCGCTGTCACTAACACCAGCAATGCTGACTGAAATATCAGGGCCGGATGGGGTGTGAGGTGGCAGGGTGTTCGGACTCACGCTATAATTAAGCGCACACACACGCATACAGTAATTTGTCACTTGAAATTTGACAATCGTTTTATTCTTGCACAAGTTTATTCGGTATTATGCACACATTAGGTAAACAGACACATAGACTTTTGCTTTGGTGCCCTTTCCAGGAACGTCAGGGTCCTTTTGAAATATTGGGAAAAAAAAAAAACACTTGAACTGATCCGGCCCTGAATATTATTCACTCTCTCAAATGTTGGAACGTCATTCACTTGCACTGGAAAAGCTATCCCTGTAAAATTCAACGTATTTTGACAGGAGGCATAATTTCTTACTGTTTGGATTTTTTGCTACAGGATACAGTACAGACAGCACAGTGAACATTTTCTGTCATTATTGTTGATGCTCACACAGATATCGTTAGCTTTATACTGGGTAAGCATATATAGCTCCAAATATGACCGACCACGCAGTGGATTATATTTTTGCGTACTTAGTACACATCTTGATACGCCGGCCAGAATCCAACCATTCCGCCCGCGTTAGAAATATCCACCTTGTCTCTCAGGGAGCTAAAAACATTTTTGGGTCGATATTGTTGTCAAATGATCACAGTGGCGCAGAAATAAAATGTGTTCCAGTTTCAGTGTCGTCCATTTCTGTAAACTCAGCGCTAACACCAACAGAAAATTTTATGGTACGATGCAAATGCAGCTCATTTGACAAATCTTTCTCATATTTGGCTCCGCTTTCGTAACCAAAATGTCATGGCAGCAGCTAACTTGGTTACATAACGAAAGTTTTGTCGCAGCCAGCAAAAGCACGCCCACTCACAACGAAGTTCATTCTTGTGTTCATTATATATATATATATATATATATATATATATATATATATATATATATATATATATATATATATATATATATAGGCAGATTATTTCTCTAACTGATGATCCCAAGAGCCGCTAAAAAAGACATTTTGCTTAGTGCAGGCAATGTTATGACGTCTCTGGAGATTTTCGTCACAGCAAAAGAATACTTGGCCTCATGTCAACAGCTCGCATCGCTGGCTTTCTGCCAGCAAGATCTGCGTCGAAACTTTCATGTACTCTAGCAACCGATTTTTCAATAGATGAAAGTCAAGGTTTCCTGTTAGTGACACCGTAGTAAGATTTTGGTGAAAATTCACATCATGAACTCAGTGTATGGTCACGATGGCATCAAGTATTATTTCTGGTTGCTCATAGTAGACGTCCGTGACCTAAACAATATTATCCGACATAATATACCACTATGTCTGACAAAAAAGTGTACGACTCAAATGAGGACACAAGCCAAATCAGCCATGAGCAAGCATGTAGCCAGCAATAAAAATGCTGAAATAAAACGACAGAATTATTTGTCATTACATGTTAGCAGAACTCAAATACATATAACTTCTCTGTAGAGCGCATCTAGGATTGTTGGCAGAGTGCAGACGTTATAATTACTTGCCTGTGTGTAAGAGAGATGTTGCTAACAATTCTTGCTCATAGAATCATCCTGAGGGAGGTCGCCACTCATATATATTCTCTTGTACGTCATATGAATTGTCTTTAATATTTGTGACACAACAAAAATGTTTTGGTCCAGTTCGCCTTATGGCCCCTTTCGAACGTTTTCTTCATTCTTCTAAGTCGAACTAGCTATGCTTTCTCATGAATAATGATTCGTCTGCTAGTGATTTTCTTTATCACTAACTTCAGCTGGGATCATTCCTATGCATCGTATTATTTTATTTGTCCACCAGCGCAATTTTGTCAACGTGAGTTTATCACCGCCACAAGACAGCTATTGTGCTGAAAGCTTAATCGATTACGGACTATTAGATGCTTCCAGCCCAATTTTTTACGTTGAGCTTTGGATTTGGAGAGAGAGAGAGAGAGAGAGAGAGAGAGAGAGAACTTTTTGATACGGCATTTGTATGTAGGGTGTTTAGTCCGCTGCCACTTATTGCCTTTTGCATGGCACCTGATGTCATACCAGAGGTCACGGAACTCCATGCGAACCAAGCGTAGATAAAATTGTTGGGCCCCAAGCTGTAAGCAAAGGTAAGATTGCTGGGACAACGCCACGAAAGCAATTTTAAAGTTAGCTCCTTGACCGTGATCCTAACTATGTAGTATTTCTTGTGCTGTTAGTGCCAGAATGTGCTATCCCTGACGCAGCTGACAGCTACCAAATTTGATCGAGACTTCAGATTTAGGGTTGGGGGTGGGTGGGTGGTGCGCAGTCTTCGTTGATTGCTGCTGTGCTGTAACTGTAACTCATTATTAGACATATTTAGTTAAATCAGATTGCGTTATACGATCAGTCATTTTCCTCTAAGAGCATCAAGTTTCAGAAACCAATCCGCTGTGACTATGGTATGGACATAATAATTTGCTGCCACAGCTCGTGCTATAGTTTCTACTCACTCCGATATCTGCCTTTGAATCTTTTGTGCGTTCCATATGATTGGGAACCTCGAAATGAAATATAGGATACAAGTCGGCAAATTTACTCAATGATATTTGAGTCTCAGTGTCGACGTGCTGATATTTTTGCATAGCCTCTTGAAGAATAAAGTATGCTGACGAATACTTTTTATTTAGTGCTGTAAACATACATTCAAATTCGCGATCAGGATATTGTCTGCTATTGCTTCTGGAAGCAATCTGTTTCAAGCCCATGTTGTCAAATACCTGGATGCAGCATGAACCACAAATGCAGTCAGAATCTGAGGCAGAAGTTCCTGACCGAAAAAAAATTATCAAAACCAGCTGAGGTCTGTTATTTGATCACAACATATTTGATGCGACTCGATGTTGATATAACTTTGCTTGCTGCAGCTATCAAAACTTCGCCAGGCTACCACACAAGAAGAATATACGCATCTCAAAGCGAAATTAGAAAATAGAGACTTTGATAGCATCGTTTTCACGTAATTCTTGCAAGCAATCAGGCTTTGGTCAAGTTTACCAACATAGCACTTGCGGCGAATTAGTCTTAATCTATCCAAAGCTACTGTATAACAATAAAAGATACTACATTATTCAAACACATTAGCAGTCACCTAAATAAAAGAACAAAGCGAAGAGGTTATTGCATATTATAGATGATATCACAAAAAGAAACATATTGCTTCAAGAAATTTTACCTATATGAAAAATTATCTATTGTTTTTGTTGACATCAATTCCAACTGCATTAACTCCAGCAGGTGTTGATGGTTAGGGCACTTTTTCTTAAATCCTTTTCTTTTCTAATTATTTCTGGCGTCGGAATCGCAGTGCAGACCATCTTTAAAAAAGTCGAACCAAGAATTTAAAATAAGGAAGCTACAAGCAAGTACACATGTATACAATAATTCTAAATCAAATCAGGACTTGCTTGCGTAGCGATATATTCAGCATGGTAGATTTGTTTAAAGAATTCAGAAACGTGGTCGAAGTCCCATGTGCGTCAGCAACTATGTGAAAATGTATGCAAACAAATACCAGCACCATAGCTTTCAAAATAAAAAATGAAACTAATGGTAGCTACTAAACTAAAGTAGACTACGGTATGAAATAATAAAATGCTGTCTTGAGAAAATAAACGGCTGGCTCTGAATTAACACTGGGTACCATCAATACTGGTATTGACAAAATCAAATAACTACTTTTTGCTTCTGGTATTCTTCTAGTACGCGTCTGGATTTTCTTATTTAGTCCAGATGCTCCTTTGACGTCTGATAAATTATTTTGAGGGCATCCATGACAAACGTGTATGCACTATTTAACGATCTGATATAGTATCATGCCACTGACATCTTCTATATTCCAGTCTATCATAAATTTTACTTTGCGTTGTATGCGTGCTCGCAGGCGACATTATTCTGCTTGAGTCAAAGTTATATATTATATTACTATAGTTTTCTACTCTGTAATTCAGATACAATCTGTCGTAATTTTGATATGGTGCGTTTGAGTGTTTTGTCACAGCCTGGCACGCGAGCAACATAAATGTACGCAATCTTAAAACCTTTGCAAGGCAAGACCCCAACTAGTTTATCTTCAGGATGTTCTTGGACGCTCGTAATAACGTAGTCGTATTCCCTGTGCATATCTTTCTTCAGAAACCATGCTAACTCAACCTCAGAAGATTCGCTAAGTAAAATATAAAATCATCGTAGTCACTACAGAATCCTATGATATGTATTGAGATAGGATCCTTCTTACATTGGCCGTAGACTCTATGATTTTTTTTTTTTTTATTTTTATTTTTTGGTATTCTACATAAAATTCATGCTGGCTTAGCGAGCACCTGCGAAAAAGTTGTTGACAGGACGAACGTAAGACTGGGAACTCTATGCCAGATAGTTCTTGTGGCAAATAATATTCAGGTAGCTTGCTGACGTCTCTGACAAAGGGACTTAAATTCCAGAAGCAATGTTTTAACTGTCTACAATATGGCCATTTGCACTGTATCTGAAGTCATCTATATTTCTGATGCAGGCACCGTTGCCAATAACGTTTTCGCCTGTAATGATCTTGATATAATTTCTTATCACAGGCTAGCAGCTAGAATCTGTCTTCTACTAATGCTAATAGGCAGATAACTCAGAATTGCCTAATAGCTATTGTGGTTGGCAGGATAGAGTACCATTCTGCTAATCTCTGTCAGCTTATGTGCTTTCACAGATTTCTCCAAGATAGATGTCAGAGTCATTATTATATACAATATGGTCTCTTCAACTAGAAAGGCTGTGGCGGCATTCTGTCTGAAATCAGTATTTTAAAGCCACTATCAGCACTGTAGACATTAAGCATTCAGTTTTATGTAACACCAGTATAATCTGCCAGCCAGGAATGCCTTCAGTTTTATGTAAAAGCTACCATCTGTGTCAAGCTAACCAAGCCTTCAGTTTCATGTAAAAGGTTTATATAATGACTACCGTCCTCACTATCTTGTCAGAGCCATGCCATCATTTTTATGTAAACAAAAATATAGGCAGTCATCGTTCACCTTAATTTTTGTCTAAAATCATTATATTAGCAACCAGGAATCTATCGCAATTGCCTTGTGTTATGATGACTCTAATTAGCATTACATGTACTATATAGTAAATGGGGGTTATGAATGACAGCATTTATTTTTTCCAATGGTCTCAGAGAGCTTTTCCCAACAGAAAATAATCTGCAGCCAAAATTCACTTCCTTCTGATGTGTGCTCATGGTGACATTATCATTCTCTAGATGGAAGGGAGCATTGTCAGTGATTTCAAATTATACAGAAAAAGCACAGAGACCATGGGAAAGAAATGTTTTTTTTTCATAGCCCCCTTACCCTATACTCAAGCAATAATGGTTTCTCTTTAAAATGTTATAGCTCAGATTTGAAGGAAATAATGAGTGATTGTTTCCACATTTTTTATCTCCATTTACCATTATATGGACCGCTGCATGGACCTGAATTAGTGTGGTAACTGACGAATGATTCTTCCATCACTGCATTATTTATCTCCATATTTCATTACTACAGTCATTGCACGCGTCTGCATTAATGTTGTACATAACAAATGGTTTCTTGTTTCTGGGACTGGAATGGAATGGCCATCAGTAAAACTAGTTTAGGACCTGAATCTCTCAACCCTGGTAATAGAAAAGGCTGTATTACTCTTTTTGAACAAATGACAAATTGCCAAGCCCCATCTACTTACCACAGCTCTTGCTAAGTCATTGTTTGTTAAATATTTACAGCCAATCTCAAACTGGGCTATGTATGAGGCATTACATATGCACACCAGGAGTACTAAGCTTTTTTGAATGGAAAAAAGGTGTGGTTCACTGATAACCCAGAACTTAACTAACTTTAACTACATCTCATGTGACAATTCAAAATGGTGTAACTTCATATTTTCATCATATTTGTATGACTGCTCCAGTTGCCTAAGTGGTTAATGTCCACCTCAAATGCAGGAGGTTGTAGGTTCAAATCCCAGCCAAGTCATGCCAAACACTTAAAAAATGGTACTAGCAGCTGCCTCGCTTGGTGCTCAGCATAAAGAGGTTAGTGTTAGGACTGGTCGGCCTGGTATCAGGATAATGTGACTGGATGAGACATGATGCTACATGTCTGCGGCATGATGCCCTAGTGCTACACAGTACCATAAACTGCCACACTGCAGACATCATAGCAATATGATTGAAAATTGTTAAAAGCTAAGTTAAAAATCTAAATCAAACACACACACACACATACACAGATTTTTGTAAAATTTTCAGAATGAACAAAAAATAACCTCTCTAATAAAGTGGTGACATTTTTAAAGAATTATTAATAGCTGCTGTACATTGGGGTTTTTTCCAAATGCTATGTCTGAAAGAAAGCATGTTCATCTCTACTTTTTTTATACAAAATATCCATTACTTTCTTACAGCATTGGCTGAATCAAATCCCTTATACTTTATGGGGATTATATCATACCTCATACAAAAGCGACTTGCTTTGTGGTGGTCCATACTTCAATCCCTCAATAAATAGGTGGTTTAACATTTTTTTTTTTAAATCCTGTATGGTCAGATCTTCCTGAAATTTTTGTATCATGGGTCATCTTTCAGGGATTTTTTTGTTCTATTTTTGTAATAAAGTCAGTCACATCTTGATAAATTACAGAGAGACTAAATTTAGAAGAGCTTGAGGACATACAGAAAAGTTTCACTGTGAGTCCAGCATTTAAGGATGCAAAGCTAAGTGGATAATGGACAGTTCTATGCATCAGCATGCACACGATGGCTCCAAAACGGTCCAGTGAAGTGTAATATTAGTGCAAATCCATTCCAGGCCATACTGGATACAAAACTTACATTACTATAGAGCTCCTATGCAGTTCCCTATAATTATAATCATATATCTAACTTTAGTGAAACTCTTAACAATATGCACGTTTTAAGCTTTTACTTCAAGATTATCAAATCACACATAGTAGTAAACTTTGGTATATTTTCCCTACCAAGCACTTAGATTTACCCTACTAAAGACCTTGACCGCTAAGCTAGGGACATGACTATTGTATAAGATGCAAAGCAAGATATACTATTGGCTAAAGTTTTATTTAAATAACTAAATTAGTTCAAAGGTCAGTTAACCTTGATGTAGGGGGCATGGCTATGGCATGTGACACACCATCTATAATATGATATACAACTGGCTAAAGGTTGTTAAAATATCTTCGATGATTCAAAAGTTATGCTATGGAGAATACAGGTCACAGAATTGCATTTTCCCATGACCTGGAAGTAGGAGCTGTGGCTTTGATATGCAAAACAAACTCATGATGTATATTTGGACAAAGTTTCATTACAATATCTTCAGTAGTTCAAAAGTTAAACTCCTAACAAGGATATGTCAATAAAAATGTATGTACATATATAATGACTGACAGACCGACAAATGAATGGATGAACAAACAGATGGCGAAGTACATACACCTGGTATTTTATTATTTCACTATTTCTCCAACATCCATTGAAACAATTGTTACAATTATACTAACGAACTCAGAATTCAAATGAGAAGAACTCTAACATACAATAGAAAGCATGAAAAACCCAGAATAGGAGTCCAGCGTACCTGCCATAATTAACAAATAAAACAAATTAAAACAGAAACTTTTGGTAAAACATGCAGCAATATCTCAGATTTTTACTGATGAATCTTTCCTGCATGTAATGTACTATTATGTGCTAATTCCTTAACAAGAATTACTGAAGATCTGAAAAAAATTTGAACAGAAAATCAGAAGTCTCCTTCAAAAATTGAAAAGACCTTGAAATGTATGGGTTTGTTTGTGACATGTTACTGATTCCTGTAAACACCCCAAACAATGACCATCATGGTTACATTCAGGTCGGGGCCCCGAGTGGCCGAGTGGCCTAATACGCTCACTGTTATGGATCATGCTATCTCACATCTGTTTGTGTGGGTTCACGTCTTGGATTCAGCCAGTGTGGGTATGTGAGAAAGCTTGCCAGTAGCTTCTCGTGGGTCGGTGGTTCTTTCCGGGTTTTTCCTCTATCATTAATACTGGCTGCCATGAATAGCCTATCTTGTGCTAAGACATGGCGTAAAATCCTAGAACAACAACCTTCAGGTCTATCCATTACTTGGAGTACTATTTACTTCCAATAAGCTCATTAACTGTGCAAACTGGTTATCTACCCATATTATCAGCACAGACTTAATACAATACACAGCAAGCCTTATCTACCCATATTATCAGCACAAATTAAATACTGTACCATATACAGCAAACCTGATCCACAGGATCAACTCAAACTTAATATCATATACAGCAAGCCTCATATACCCATATTATCAGCCCAAATTAAATACCATATACAACAAACCTGATCTACCCATATTTTCAGCCCAAACTTAATACCATACATAGCAAACCTTATTTATCCATCTTCTCCACCCAGACTTAATACCATATACAGCATGCCCGTTGCATGTATCTCATCCACACATGTACACTGTCAATTACCATATATACTCTCATATGAAAGTCCAACTGCAAACCACATAGGCCCTGATCCACCATCACATGATGTGCTGGCAGATCAGGCTCTTTTTTGTTCTACTGAGTAATCCTAACAAACTGCACTGACCCATATCTGCTGGCACATCATGCAATGACAGGTCTAGGTCTCTGCAGATTGCATTTGGACTCTACTTATAAGCAAGTACGTAGAGTAATTTTATCACAGAGCATGCCATTTCATTAGGATTTACATTGTTTGATTCTCTGTAACCATGTAATATGCATATCATAATATGTAAAAGTTTACTGTATGTCATAAAAGTAAACAGTCTGCCTGATAGATTTATATATAGCCAAACCAACTGACAAGCAGATAGATCGAGGTTTTCTAAAAAAATGTCAAACTTATGCAGTTAGTAATTGTTATATCAAAATTTTTAAAATCAAATGTTTTCTTTCTAAGAAATTTGTATATAAATTTCAACAGAACCATTGGGTAAAAGACAGAATTTTGCAAAACTTAAGCAGACAGATTAGGGCTGATGATAGGCTAATCTAAAGTCTTTGCACCATACAAAAGATCCAGCTTTTGAGGCTAATTACATGTATTATTAACTTAATGTTTCTAGTTAAGCCATTTGAGAAAGACTATGTTTATCTGCTGATCAACTGATTTTGATTGATGCTATTCATTAGCATACAAGATCAACAGAACACTGTTTTAAATTGAATATCGGGGCTTTATTAATCAGGCATGTGGCCTTGCTTTTGAGAAACTGAAACCACTTGTAATCAGCAAGGCCCAGAAACCCCAATGCATTAAGGAAATTAATGTTACAAATTTGCCAGTGACATACGTTGCTAACAGGAAATCATGGATGACTATACAGATATTCGCTAAATGGATAAATAATATACACAAACAGATGTGTCAGAAGAGGAGACAAATCGTTATGTTCTTCGACAGCTACATCACACAGAATTGATCCTTGAGTCAAGTGACTCTGAAATTCCTACCAGCTAACATGACATCACATTTGCAGCTTCCTGAACAGAGCAAAATTTGTGCATTCAAGGCTAGATATCGTAAACGTGCTGTGTTGTCTTGTAGCTCAGATTGACTGTGCAGACAGTGTTAGTGAACTTTGTAACCAAACTATTCTGTTGGATGCTATCAACTGGATTTCAAAAGCCTGGTCTGAAACAATGCCTGGCACAATCAAAAAGTACTTTGTAGTTGCTGACTTCCCTATTAATGCGACAATGATAATGTCAGTGAGGATGACAATAAGGACGATATTCCCTTGGCTAGACTGGTAAATAGAACATGAATGGACATTTACCCTGAGCACCATTATAATTTTGACAATGATGTTCCTGTTGAGAATAATTTAGATGACTGGGAGAGTAAACTTGTGTGGCGGTTTTGTGAAAGCAATTGGGCCGATGATGAAAGCAATGGATATAATACGAACGTATCATCTGAGCCACCTGGCAGAGATATGACATACCCTGAAATTGTAGAGCTTACAAAGAGATTAAAAAACTTTGCAATTGCTAAGGATGACCCTTATTTGGCAATGGCACAAGAAATGGAGTCATTACCACAAGCCACATTAGTTAAAGAACAATGTAAGAAACAACACACAACGTTCCATGCCATCTTCAAGCCTGGCTCTTGAAGTGTGAACATTATGAATTATATGGAATATTTAAACATTGTGGAGTATCATTCAAAATTCCAAAGGACTTATAGTAAAGTTATCAAAGTACTATATCTCATTCCTCAGTGCTGTTCCATTTAAACATACATGGTACCCAGGAAAGGCAGTTTTTTAAAAATATATGCTAGGGTACTTTGATTTCACAGAGTTCATATTAAAATGATAAGAAATTTCTAAATTGCATTCTTTGGGTGAGTACCACACTTTAAAAGTGCCTTCCTGAGTCCCATGTATGTTTACTGGAACAGTCCTCAAATGTTTCTTGTGATGAGGACTATTTCTTTGTGGAGCAACTGTATTTATTCAAGTTACATAATATGATTTTCAGTAGGAGCATATATTGTGCAGCAAATTCATCATTAAATGCATGTATTTAAAATAAAATAAAATAACATTATTCTTAATTGTGTGTACTTTTACACAGACAGACATTGATGCTATCAAAGCCATATTCTACCTCTCCTTTATCACATAAGCACTCAGAGACTTTTTTCACATCTGCAACAACCTCCGTAAACCGAAAACTTCTCATAACCAAAACAATTTTTGGGTCACAAAGGTTTTCAGTTTTGAGGAAAATTTCACTGTATATCATGATAATTATCATTAAGTGCAACTAAATTATGGAACTGTCATGCTCACAACTACATCATGGAATTATATTGCTTACAACTACATCATGGAACTGTCATGCTCACAACTATATCATCGAACTGTATTGCTCAAAACTAAATCATGGAATTGTATTGTTCACAACTACATCATAGAACTGTCAACTAGATCATGGAATTGTCAACTACATCATGGAATTGTCATGCTCACAACCATATCATGGAATTGTCATGATCATGACAACATCACGGAACTGTCATACTCACTACTGAGTTATGGTCACTTTGCTCTATCACTTTTAAATCATCAAATCATTCTTCACTGTACCCGACAGAGCAACCTACATGCAAAATATGATGAAGGTATGCAAAGCATAACTTGTGTTAAAACAAGGTTTGATGAAGGTATATGAAGCATAACTCGCATTAAAATATGGAAACCATTTTACGTTGGTCAATCACAGTGACCTTCACCACTGACTCCCAACCAAAATCAACAGGATTCTTTGCATTCTACTGAGCTACCCATCTACAATGTTTGGAGAAAGCATATGCAACAGAACCAAAAATGTTGCATGAGACATTTAATTTGGACTGTATTCTTTTTTTTTTCTTTTTTATTTCCTATAGGGTAACCCACCAGAAAAGTGTTGTGAAGATATGTGAAGAAACTTGGTTATCATGTGGAAAGCAAACTGTTAACAGACAGACAGATGGACAGACATTACCAGAACATTATACCCTTGCCTTAAGACCAGTGTGTGAAAGTCTTTCCAACACTGAAAAAGGTTGTAGAAATTGCTGCAATAAGTTTATTTCACTAAGGAGTTTGTGTAACTTCTGACAAGGAAAAACAAAAACTTATTCGACAACAACTGGTGCATAGTCATCAGGTTCAGAGGTGAAGTCCCATTTAAATTTCTCTGTCAAATGATCACGGAACTTTAATGCTCTTCTCTTCAAAGCCCCGTCAGGGTTCCCATCTTCAATGTTACAGAAAAATTCATGCAATGTATTTGTAAGAAAATTATACTGTGATACGATATCTACAAAAAAATCCTCAGGGATCTCTCGAATTTGGTAGTGCAATACACTGATCAAGTTCATGTACAACTCCTTATGCTTTCCTAAGGCCTCTTTGCTGTTGCACATCAAATGTACCAGTTTCTTCCACTGGTCAAATGCATCATATACCTGACCAATCAAAAAGCAGATAAATGAGAACTGTATTTCTCCAAGCAAGTCCATTTCCTTAGACTGGTATGATGAATTTATTGTCTGTTCTAAAACATAACTAGAGTCCAGACTGTGCTTTGTGATCTCATCAGGACTGGAACCTTGAGGATACTTTTGATCATGAAGTTTGGTAAAATGAACCACCGTTTCTGGTTTGGTGGTCAGCTCGGGTAACTTATCTCTTGAATCTGATTCAGTCTCCATTTTTGACTGCATGGCAGCCAGCCGGCTTTTGCTGTCACTGGCCTCAGACATAAACTCTGTGACTGAAGATATGCGTTTGTTTTCCGGCTGCAATCTATTCAACAAATCTGCAGTCACATAGCTGGACATGGATACCCATTTTTTGTAGCTGTAATAAACAAAACAAGAACATGCTCTTAAACCAAAGATGCTATTAAATCTTAGAGCCAAAAAAAACCCCTGTCCAATATTTTCAAACTAATTATCATTGTATCTACTCATTTATAAGTCAAGTCTAATTGCAAGCAATACAGACTCTGACCTGCCCTTGCATAATGCACAGGCAGATCAGAGTCTATGTTGTTTGTTTTTTGTTCTACTGGTTACTCCTAACAAACTGTACAGAGCCAGATCTGCTGCTGCATTATGCAATTAAAGATCTGGCTTTGTGCAGTTTGCTGTTGGACTCAACTTATAAATAAGAACATACTGTATGTATATTCTTAACTATCAAGCTCGATTCCATTTTCAGTTTTGAACATGCTTGAATTTCATACTCACGAAAAGTTTTAGAAATGTCCTCAGCATGGAATGGTGTTTTGCTAGAATGAGTGATACAAATATTAATGGGGCCCCGAGTGGCCGAGTGGTCTAAAGCGCTCACCGTTACGGATCACTGCCACCTCACCTCTGTCTGCATAGGTTCGAGTCTCGGGCTCAGGCCAATGAGAGTATGTGAGAAGGCCTGCCAGTAGCTTCTTGTGCGTCGGTGGTTCTTTCTGGGTTTTTCCCAGGTTCTTCCTCCACCATTTATACTGGCCACCATCTATAGCCTATCTTGTGCTGAAAGATGGCATTAAACCCTATAACAACATTAACAACAACAACAAGAACAAATATTAATGAGTGTGTTATTATATACTTTAGAAATATTCCCATTAGCTTCACATCAATGCTACTGTTTCAACATCCAACTGTAATGAATCTAGTTAAGTAAAAAAAATTCACTGCTTCTTTATGTGGTAAACAAATGCCCACATTCGATGAACTACTTCTGGCTATGGCTAAATAAAAATGGCAACAGAAATGTCAAACACTGACAATGTCATAAATTTCATGCCCACCAGCAATGGCAGCAATCCTTTCTACATGACATCATGCTTGAGAACTGACTAAGAATGGTGATATTTAATATTGTTCATTTTACCAAACAGATCTAGAAAAAATCCTTCAACCCAATTAAATAAAGAGAATCTAAATAAACTCAAAAATTTAAATTTGTAATGAGAAAAAAAAAAGTAAAAACATGATCTATAAAAATGCTGAAAATGGACTGCCAGTGACAACTAAATCCTGCTTTTAGTATAAGCGAGTCTAATTGATCTTGGATACAATGTATCAATGATCAAGCTCTCTTGCATGCAAACAACACACTTTAATCCACTCCGAATATCAAGGTTTTATCCTGTACTAGGAATTTAATGAAACACAAACTCCTCCAAAAAAAAATTATCTCCATATTTTCTGGCATTATCAAGTCTAATGGGCCACAATACCTTCAAAATAATCATGCTGCATGCTGCACATTTCAAACTTACAAGCCACCATGACAGCAACATCAAATAAAAACAATCACAACAACTAAACCTTTGACAGAATTATTCTGGCCCACTTTTCATAACTGCACCTTCAATTTCATTGATGTTTTGTGCATTTTTCCACGATATCAATATTTAAATGCGTTTGTTGGGTTACATGACATTTCATCTTCCTTAACATGCTTAGTTTAACTCACTGCTGAATGAGAATCACCCCATGTATTTGCAATCTTCCAAAGCAGATCAGCATCGTGCATTACTGCACAGTGCTCAGGTTTCATTTATACAATTAACAATGTGTCAAATATTCAATAAAATGGTGATCTAAGATTTTGCTTTATTATGTTATTCCTATAACAGAAAGATTAATACATTTATATTTTAGTATATAATAAAAGGGTTATAGACTGTGTATTAAAAAATATATGGCACTTGTTCCTGTGGTAAAGAATGCCCTCACAAATGCATGCATAATATGCCACATGACCTTGGGTCCAATCTGTTTGAATACTCACATAATAACCTATACATATAGACATATAAAAAGTACTTATTTCTTTTCCAGAAAATACAGCAATGCCCTTTGTAATGGTCCCAGCCTCTAGTAATGCAAGTCTCTAGTCTTTGACCTGTTTAATTTATATATTTGAGCTTCAGAATTTTCATTATTATCATTGGGAGCAGCAGGCTTGACTACTTTTAAAGCAAAAAATGAACTTCTTGTGACGAACCAGTTTTATTAAATATAATGTATACAAAAGTTCTACCAAAAGTCTTGCTTGCTAGCACCCTTATATTTCACAATTTTTCCTGCAATCAGTGATTCTCAGAAAGCATAGGATATTGATATATTTATAAATTATTCCCCTTTGAAGCAGTTGTCATATCGGTACCAGTGTGTACGTACTTGTCATATGGGTATGAGTGTGTACTTACCTGTCATATGGGTACCAGTGTATACTTACTTGTCATATGGGTATCAGTGTGTACTTACTTGTCATATGGGTACCAGTGTGTACTTACTTGTCATATGGGTACCAGCGAGAACTTACCTGTCATATGGGCACCACTGTGTACTTACTTGTCATACGGGTACCAGTGTGTACTTACTTGTCATATGGGTACCAGTGTATACTTACCTGACATACGGGTACCAATGTGTACTTACTTGTCATATGGGTAGCAGTGTGTACTTACTTGTCATATCAGTACCAGTGTGTACTTACTTGTCATATGGGTACCACAGTGTACTTACTTGCCATATGGGTACCTGTGTGTACTTACTTGTCATATGGGTACTTACTTGTCATATCAGTACATGTGTGTACTTACTTGTCATATGGGTACTAGTGTGAACTTACTTGTCATATGGTTATGAGTGTGTACTTACCTATCATATGGGTACCAGTGTGTACTTATTTGTCTTATGGGTATGAGTGCGTACTTACCTGTCATATGGGTACCAGTGTGTACTTACTTGTTACATGGGTATGAATGTGTGCTTATCTGTCATATGGGTAACAGTGTGTACTTACTTTTCATAAGGGTACGGTCCCAGGAACCTATCCATATTCTCCATATTGCTTCGGTATCTGTCCATTTCATCTTCTGATACAGGGTCAGTCTTCACATCTTAATTTAAAAAAAAAAAAATTTGCTTTGGAAATAAATTTTAGTTTCATTCTGAATCTGATTAAATACTATGGAAAAGAAATCTGAAATCTGGATCAATTTTATAAAAGTCTCTTTTAATTTACTTTTTAATTGCCCTTTTCTCTTCCTTTTTTATTTTTTAATTTGTTGGTACTGAAATCATGTCAGGTATTCTTAAAAACTTCACCAGCAGTGCTAATAAAGTTACTATTCCTTTCAATAATTTAAAAAAAGGATTAACACAAATGATGAGAAACACCTTTCTTTGAAGTGAGGTGAATCAAACTAAAACTGATATCTATCTATAGTCAAACAGCTGGTTCATTGGTTGATTGGTTCATTGGTTGGTTGGTTCAATAGTTGGTTGGTTCATTGATTGGTTGGGTCATTGGTTGATTGGTTCATTGGTTGGTTGGTTCATTGTTTGGTTGGTTTTATTGGCACTGTCAACACATTATTGGTTATATCATGCTGAAGAAATGGGAACTAAGTGCCACAATGTTTTCTGTCAAATTGGGTCACATTCTGTTGAATAGTTTCGAAAGAAGACATTTAAATGTGTTTCTGTTTTCAGTAACAGCAGCCAGTTCAGTGGAAGACCCATGCCAGCTGCAGGGATGTAACACAGGCTCACTTGACTTGACAGTAAGGTTACCTAAATATATTTACTGATGCAAAAGTTTGGTAATCAATGTGTTAGGAAGACGTTTTAATGCCATGAAAATTTCTCCTGTGCAATCAAAACTAGTTTGCTTAATCTCATCTCAACCAAAAGAGCCTGACATAACAAAAACAACTGACAAATCTGAATCTTCTTAACCAATGAGGACAAGAAAATTTCATTCAATTCTCACTGGCGCTGACAGACTGTAAGCTACTGTTGTGCCATCTCTTTCACAGATTTATAATCTTGTTGGATACTGAACATAAATTTCACAAATTATCTAATGACTATCATAAAGTACAATAAATCATAATAAGTAATTGTATGGAAAATATTATAATGATTATCTTAAGTCGAATTACTGTGGTGTCATGTGAAAAGGCCATGTAGAGCAATGTAGGATAGTGTAGTACACAGCGTTGGCATACCAGCCAAATTCCTGTAGTTTCATATGAAAGGATCGTGTAGAACAATGTAGGATGGTGTAGTGCACAGCACTGGCCTACCAGTCAAATTACTTTGCTTGGAGTCATTTTCCTACACTTGTCAAAACAAACGACAAAAAAATCCCCAAAATGTATCAACATTATGAAACCAATAATTAATACCAATTTTGGGTACAATTATTCAGTTCTTAGGTTAATGAAAAGACAATAATACTATTAAACCACATGTCACTCATCTTTGAGTTAACAATGTCTGTGATCTTCTAAAATTAAGAGTTACAATAATAACTGTACGGTGTTTCTGACTGCATCTCACTTCCATGTAAGTCAGGTTTTACACAGATTTTGTTTTCATAACTTGCAAAGTACTCCAGTGTTCCCTTTACCCTCTTTCATACATTAAAGACCCACAATATTTTAATCTGAACACCAGTTCTGACATCAAGATTTGGTTTTTATTCAATCTGACCAATAGTTCTGACACCAAGGGGATATTTGACTCTCCATCTTGCATCCTAGCAAATTTATCAGTAAATAATTTTCTGCTAAAATATTTACCTCACCACATTAAGCCCTACTACCTCCAGAATCTGGCCCTCCCAAATGATGAAACTTTGTCTTTCCGATCTATAGTATGTAAAGGGACAAAACTCTTGCCCATTATCTCCCCTTACCAGCAACTAGCAGTGCTAGTTTTATGCTGAGCGGAACATCATGAACAGGATGCTCACATTGTGGGAAGTTGGGAAGGTTTAAAGAAATGCAACTGAGTTAATATTCTATGAAAAATAACTTACTTAAAAATTTTCTTTCTCCTTTAAATAATTTCCCCGATCTCATTAACAATAGGGCAATAAGTATTAGGTGAATGGAATCCTACCTATACCTCCAGTAACCTTCAAGACAAGAAGATTCAATTCCCCATAAGAAGGATAACCCATTCTCCTAACTTGCAAGCAGCAGAACTAGATGTGACATGGTTTGCATTTAGAAAGAAGAAATTATAAATGAAATCGTCTTACAAGTATGATATTTGCAGGCAAAAGCTGCATAGGGCACCCATCCAGAGGTTGTGCTGATGTCAGTTGTGTCTGGTAACCACCTGTGCAACTGAGACTAGGCCTACCAGATCCAGAGTGTGTCAGTGTCGAGCTAGGTCTCATAGATTAAAACCTGAGGTCGGCTGTGCATACCAGCTGACAGCCTTGAAAATGTCTCTTCTAGAAACATTACGGTCAAAAGCAAGACTCACAGAGATCTCATAAGCAGAGATTTTCATGTGGCAACTCTGTTCTAGTGAAATATCAGAGTATGCCATGCATATTACCAACTTCAATCATGATGAGAGGGCATAAGGGGTTATGTTCTCTTTCCTAAGTTTAACTGGAAGAAAGAGATTCCTTAGAGCTCCATGAATTGGCTCAGTTTATTTCAGATAAAGTTTCTGAGCCTGTACTGGATCTTGTATCAAATATGGGATAGGTTGCATGATAACTTTCTGATTGCCCACTAACGGCAACCTATTACTGGCAAGAAAACCAGATTGCATAAAAAGGACTGCTGAGCGATTAGTTGAAACTGAAAACAGGCTTAGTCAACAGAGAGGGCATGTAAGTCACTGACTCCGCATGCTGAAGCTAATGCTATCAGAAAACAAATTTTGTATGAAAGGAGCTTCAGTAAAATGCTTAAATTTGTTTGAATTCAGCCAAGTCAAAATCCAGGAAAGAGTGTGAGTGATCTAGGCTTTTGCAAATCACAGCCAGCCAACATGTCTTAAAGACCTTCGTCATGGTCAAGATCCTCTCTGCCAAGATGACTGAAAGTGTCCTTTACCACAGAGTGGTAGCCTTTAATAGTAACTGGTGCCAACAGTCCCTGAAGACAGGTCTCATTCCCTCATAAGTATCTTGCTTCTTGATGAGTTTCACAAAGGCCTAAGGACGTTAAGATCAAGCTTAAAAGGTGAGCATGGAACTAATAACAATTCACTATCTAAACCACAGGAATCACTGTGAGTACAGATGGATGGGGATGGGAAAATATGCATTGGTTAGATCAAGACTGATGGCAAATTTATTCTGACAGATGGAGAGGTAGTCAGGTCTTGCCGTCTCCATTTTGAGTTTTGGTGGAAATATGAATTGATGTCAATGATTGGCCCAAGCTTGTCATTGGCCTTCCTTGCCAGAAAAAGCCTGGAGTAAGTTGATTGGGAAGGCTGGATTCAGGGGGTAGTAGGGCTTATATTCCTAAAATGTATGTAATCAGGGAACATATCTGAAGGATAAACAGTGACATAAAAGATATTTCAACTATCAGGGGTAATAAATGTAATAAAGGTGGCAAAAGCTGTAACTAAAAATTGTTTTCACTTATTTGAGGTTTCAAAATAAGTGACTTCAATAAAATTACAAAAGGTCCTACATCCTGACTTAATACAAAGTAACACCCTGTCTGTCTGTGATGCACAGGAGATGAACAAACTGTACAAAACCAATATGTCCTTCTTAAAGGTAGACCTAATGAGTGGCCTTGAGGAATTATTAACTATTTGTATCACATTTTGTCCTATAAATTTGTGCAATGTGCAGATTATCCTGAAAATTGCTTTGCTACAATATTAAATGAAAATCCACATTTAAATAAAACCAACACAAGCAGTTACTTTTTAGGGCTCTCTTTAAACAATTCTTGGTTAACTATCCAAAAACACATTTTAATAAGTGATAGGTTGGTATAATAGTAGGTGTTGCCTTTTTAGCTACTAGCTGCAACACGAATTTTAACAATTTTACAACATTCCACATCAGCAATAATGTCAATGAATTCATGGAATTATGGGGAAAACTTTCAGTTATAGCAATTTTAATGCATCGATCTCCTAAGAGATGTATATATTTTAAGACAGACCACATTAATGTTTTTAAAATAAATACCAACTTTAAAAGTTCTAATGTTATAGTAAGATTCAATCATGTTACTGTACCTACCAACTTTAAGTTCTAATGTTATAGTAAGATTCAATCATGTTACTGTACCTACCAACTTTAAGTTCTAATGTTATAGTAAGATTCAATCATTGTTACCATACCTACCAACTTTAAGTTCTAATGTTATAGTAAGATTCAATCATGTTACCGTACCTTCATTATACTTTAAGTTCTAATGTTATAGTAAGATTCAATCATGTTACCGTACCTACCAACTTTAAGTTCTAATGTTATAGTAAGATTCAATCATGTTACCGTACCTATCAACTTTAAGTTCTAATGTTATAATAAGATTCAATCATTGTTACCGTACCTTCATTATACTTGTCCCATTTTCTAACTACAATTTCCCGTCGCTGAAAGTTGTAAAAGAAACCAGTTCTTGGCCCTGTGTCACCTTCTTTACTTCTTGAGCTATAAAACAAAAATGCTGTGTTATAAGAACCAGAAGAAGCCTTTAGTCAGACAAGGTAAGCACTGGAGAAAAAAGTATCACAAATGAATACCAAAATTGATAAAGTGGATAAATGTTTGAAAATATTTTACCAGATACCATCCATACTCACTTCTAAGTCAAGTCCAACTGTGAACAACATAGATCCTGCAAATCAGTGTCTATGTTGTATGTTTGACTGATGACACCTAAAAAACTGCACAAACCTAGATCTGTCCGCATTATGCAAAGGCAGATATGGGTATGTGGAGTTTACAGCTGGACTTGACCTAAAAGTGAGTATATATAGTAATACCAGTATTAAATAGTCATTTTTTATGAGGTGGATAAAGGATTTATCTACTCCAGAAAATTGATATTCAATAAAACCACAGGCCAATGTGAATATAATTTTTTTTTTAAATTGATAAATAAAGGTTATCAGTCCTGGTATTATTCCCATAACTAGTTTGAAACAAGCACCAAGATCAAGTTACTTTGCTTCTGATGAGTTTACTTCATACCCTAAACAAATTATTTCAAATAAAAAAACTACTTTATTTATAGTTCTTGCTCTTTGACTTTGATTAAATGAAAGCAGTTCCTTCACACAATTGTTGCTAGGCAACATCAACGTTGACAGCAAAAGAAATCTAACTGTACACCTGATTTCAGATCACCTGTGGAAGAGTCTGCATCATCACAACTTGTATAATGATGTGTATATAATAATCAATAAAAATCATAAGACATATTTGTTTACCATCATTTTTTGTAATATTAAATATTTCCAACAGTATTTTTGTGTAATATTAGGTCCACACCTGATAAAGTCAGAAGTAAATAAAACAGCATCAGCTTACCAACATTATATATCACAAAAATAGACAGGTGGTTTATGATACAATATTTGTGAATTAATATGATCAGAAACATACATGTATAAATGAACATAAAGAAATTAAAAATAAATGTTCACAAAAAGTTTTATTCTTCTTTTCCCTCCCATCCCAATTCCCAATAATTTTCAGTGCTGGATATTTCATTCGAGAAGCAGACTGAGTGAATGATAGATAGGCCAACAGAACTACACCTGAAAATAAACACCTCATGATTTACAGGTGCTGTGTAAGGTATACTCATGTATGACTGCATATAATGAATTCTGACACCACCCTGTCAATGACATTATCGGCAGATCAAATTACCACAAACATTTGGACTAAGCTGTGTCAGGTTAGGTCTCTGAAATTGTGTGTCACCCTCAGATGTGTGCATAAGAAGGAAGCTTCTGGTGTTTCAACCAATCAAAATACAGAACAAGAGTCACTCAATGGGACAGACACTGAACTAGCCTGAAAGAATCTGCAAGAATTCATGACAGAACCTTTCCTTACTTTAAATCACCGAATGCTGAAATTAAATGATACTGTTTTGCAACAATAAGAGTTCAAAGTAGTGACAGCCATATTTTGTGCAACATTGGCACTATTTTCAATCTGGACCAACTTAACAGCATTAGAAGTCATTTGGTGAAAACACCATCTGAATATGACCATCCATTCAGAATTGTAAGATGACTCCCATGGTGCATGGTGGCCATACTGGATGTCAGATCAGCATCATTTTCATTGAGGACCAAGTAAATATACAGCCATCCATCTAGAAGGAGTAGCTCAAGCAAAATTTTCTAAATGCCCCCCATGGCAGCATTTGTTAGAGGTCAGATCAGCATCAATTTCGTTTAGAACCAACTAGGTATCATAAGCAGCATTCTGGTGAAAACCCCACACCAATATGACCATCCATCTAGGAAAAGCAATTATAAGATTTTTCAAGATGGCCACTGGATGTCAGATCAGCACTACTTTAGTTTAGGACCAATTAGACATCATAAGAGGTCACCTGGTACAAACCTGTTGTTAATATGTTCATTAAGGAGGAGTAGTAATAACAAGATTTTCAAGATGGCCACTGTAACAGCCATACTGGATGTCTGAGTAACTCCACTTTCATTATGACCAACTGGCCAATGGGATGAACTTTTTCAAAGTCTGAAAATTAAATACAAAGGTGAACCGGCTGCTTAATCCTTAAAACCACATCCCCAATGAAAATAGGCTGGATGCACATTTTAACTGTTAGAATTTTATCCCAGTCAAACTGACAACCATTAAATCCAAGCCTTGTTTACACCCTCTGCATTCTTAAAAGTCACACCTACTACTGGCATGTCCAAAGACATCTGGTTGTACTCATCCAAGATCACCATTTCCTCCACCAACAACTCCATCTTAAGCCAACAATCTCAGCTGTACTTAATACATGTTATATTGTTATAAGGTACAATTTCTCCAGGATTTTCACAAAAAGGGACAATTCATATTTCTAAGGGTTTTCCTGGAGGACAGTTTTATATTACAACAGTAACTCTATATAGATCCCCTGCAAACACATTTCATGACAGTGGTGTGATAAATAACCTTTTAATGAATAAAGCTATTACTTGGTTGTTTGTCTCCATTATCTGCACAACGACTGTCTACATGTTGTTATAAAAATGGCATCCCATTGTATCAGAGATGTTACTACCAAATACTAAAAACTGCATGTCCACTATTCTACAACCTTTTCAAGAGTAACCAGAAAATGTTTTTAATAACTTGAGAATCAAATTCAAGTGTCTCGCTGTACTTAGTAAGATCCAAGATTATGTCAGCTGAACTACAAAATCTGGGACTTCAATAACAGATTGAGCTCTGACAACATTATTGAATTTTACAGGTTTTACTATGCTTGTCACCGTAAACCAACTGTGCAAACTTTTCACTCATTTTTAAAGGGATCCTTCATTAAATTTAGGAAGGATTCATGCAATAATGTGTCCATGAATAAAAATATATTTTAAAAAAAAACATAAAAAGCTATAAGAACTTGCATGGCATAAGATCAATACACTAAATGACTGATATACAAGCATATCTATCCATACACAGAAAAAAAATTATTGCATAAACCCATTTTATTTTTGGAGAGAAAAAGATAATATTTTGAAACAAAAGATTAAAATAGCATCACATTGTACCAGAGATGTTACTACCAAATACTAAAAATGTCCACTATTCTACAACCTTTCCATGAGTAGCTAGTAAATGTTTTTAATAACTTGAGAATGAAATTTAAGTGTCACATTGAACTTTGTAGCAACCATGATTATATCAGCTGATAAATGAAATCAAGGACTTACAAAATCAGACTGAGCTCTGAAAACATTAATGAATGTTAGAGGTTTTATTATGCTCATCACTGTAAACCAACTGTGCACAATATTTGCTCAGCTGCTCATTTTTAAAGGGATCCTTTGTTGAATTTAGGGAGGATTCATGCAGTCATATGCTATAAAAAAAACTTGTATGGTATGAGATCAATACACTAAATGACAATAAAAATTACATATGCTATAAAAACTTGTATGGCAGAAGATCAATACACTAAATGACTGA
Organism: Megalonaias nervosa; assembly: GCA_016617855.1. Taxonomy (NCBI): domain Eukaryota; kingdom Metazoa; phylum Mollusca; class Bivalvia; order Unionida; family Unionidae; genus Megalonaias; species Megalonaias nervosa. Next base: position 4,359 of record JAECUM010013043.1, on the reverse strand, counting down.
CATACAAGCATATCTATGCATAAACAGAAAATAAATGATTGCATAAACCCATTTTGTTTTTGTAGAGAAACTAAAGATTAAAGCAAATCAGAGATCAAAACCCATGACAAGCTGAACATTTTGCTGGTCAAGTAAAATCCTGATGCTACTTGCCCTGAACCTTTTTAGAAAAACCAGATTCTGCAAAATTTTTTTAAAATAAATTTTCAATTCTGTTTTATTATTCTTTCAGCAGTGTAAATCAATAAATAAAATACCAATTAACTTCCACTACCTGTAATACACAAAATGGATCCCTGGTGGAATCATCTTAACTCCTCGAAAATTAGGTCCAACTGTCCAAGAGTTATAGTCAATTCCAAATTCTGTGCCTTCTGGGACATCAAAAAATAGCAGTGTCGCTCCTTCCTTGAACAACACCTTTGCAGTTTCAGGATCTATTTTAGAAGCCATTTCTCTTGAAAAAAAGGTAAAAAAAAAAAAAAAAAAAATCAATCAAAATGCATCTACTTCAATAAAATTGCATACAGAACTGCATACTTAATACCTACCAATACACAATTAATACTTATCAACAGACACTTAATACTTACCAATACACATTTAATACTTACCAATACATATGTGATATTTACCAACAGACACTTAATACTTCCCCACAGACACTTAATATGTACAAATACACACTTAATACTTCCCCACAGACACTTAATATGTACCAAAAGACACTTAATACTTACCAACAGACACTTGTTTTCATTATGGGCAACAAAATATACAATCTGGCAATTTTTGGGCAACTATTTTTGGCTGTTAAAAATTGTATATAAAGTCTTGGGTTTGGAGTGAAGAAATTCAAAGGCACCATGACAGGAAGCCACAAACTTGGATATAAAATTGCACTGGAATCTATTATTACACAAACAAATCCTTTGTTCATATTGACAAACCACCCTAACATGACATTGTTATATCATAATCTGCTTATGCTGATGTCTGACCTTAGTACTGTATACTGTAATATAACCAAAACAGTCATGCTACCTGACTAGCTACAATCAACCACCTCTGAAGGTGGGAATGACTACAATCAACCAGAAGACAGCAGTATTTTTTCTTTGTGAAAAATGTACCAGAATAAATAGTTTTGCTGAAACTTCAAAGACAAATGATTACCTCTGATGCACCATCATTCTGTATATATACTAAGCAAATGAAAACAAAATTCTGTCTCAATGCCGCAGCAATAACAAACACGCATTTGTTTGGTCCTTCAAAGAGGGTTTTTAGCGGCACCTTCAATAACTCATGCACCTTCATCAAAGGAAGCCGATGACCTTTGAGTTTGATCAAAGGAAGTCAGCAACAAACTTACATAAAAGCATTGTTTCATTTTTCATTGTGGTAGGAACATATTTATTGTGCCGCAAAAGTTTCCTGTTTACATCAAAAAAGTTTGTGTTTATAGTTACACCAATGGCAGTGTAAAACCCAAATTCCAATATTTTGAAACAATAGATATCTGGCTGTCAAGTTAAATGAAGGTGGGACATCTTGCAAGAATGTTTTTAAACTTTTTAATTTGTTCCCATGTTTTCATCTCCCCATGAAGAGCCTCATCCCCTTGATAGCCTCGGCATCATGGTAGTTGTCTCTGGCTGACCAAACTCTAGGCCAATTTAAGTACATGTACATGTAGTATATAAACAACTATACAACCACATGCTACAGTACTAGGATAATGAATATCAGAGTGAATTGTTTTGTGAAACGGTTTTGTTGACAATGGGATATAGATTAAACAAGGACTACCATTGTTATATATATATATATATATATATATATATATATAGAGAGAGAGAGAGAGAGAGAGAGAGAGAGAGAGAGAGAGAGAGAGAGAGAGAGAGAGATATGTGTATGTAAGTAGCATTTTCTAACGGGATTTTACTGACACATGAATTTTCTAACATGATTTAATACTCAAATTCATTGATTTTTCAATATACATGTACATTAGTTAACACATTGTGGAGTGTACTACACAAATGTAAGTTGTCAATATACAAGTCCATTTCAGACAAGTTGTCTTCATTTAATCAAAATTTCCTTTGTTTTTTTTTTCTCTCTCTCTCTCTCTCTCTCTCTGTTAATCCTCGTCACTGATGACAGGTCACCTCAAAATTTCATTTGTATGTGAAATTTCAATTATTTTCAGCCCCCCCACCTGATCTAAACATCTGCTTAGGCCAACAGTATTACCTTGTTCTCGAGGGTTTTGAGATAAATGGTTAGTACTGTATTATAAAAATGGTTGGTGATTTTTTTGCAACTTTTGAAAGCCATGCCAACCCTGAGATGCGTCAAGAACCCCACTTTAATATGCTTGATATTGAAGATCATAAATTAACAATTACTGTTGGTTACTATTTTGCTTGCTGTTGATAAGACTACAGGGATTCCACTAATGGACATCACAACATACTTTATACCTAAATTTCCCTTGGGATGCTTCGATTTGTGAGGGTGGATGTTATAGTTACTTCCAAAAATTGTGCCTGTATGCCCAAATGAACAAAGTCTGATGTCCCAATAAATCTGTTCCTAAGGGTCAAACTTGCGTTCCTTCCAATTAGTGTGATGCTATAAAAGGAATAATCATCCAGCAATTTCTGTTACTGATGTGGCAGTCCTGTCAGTATTGTAAATATACCATACAAGCCACCTGCAAATACAGTTACTCATGCTCAACTAGCAATCTCATTTTTAATGGTACAACTAACTCTCTCTCTCTCTCTCTCTATCTATCTATCTAGGGTTGTCCCATGGGTTTATGGTGCCCTAGGCAAACAATGACTTTGTCATAAAATATTCAGGACATGGCTAACATAGTCCAATACTTTACATTTTGATTTAAATATGACTAAACTCCAGCTCCTGAAGTATATTTATAAACTTCAAAAATATATTTACCGCTAGGTCACACATGCATATATTTTTGGTCATAGGAGTCAGGCATAAATTTATTCTTTAGGTCCTCCCAATAAAAGTTCAATTTGCTGTACAAGTACCAAACACTTTCAATCAGTTACTATTGGTACAGTAAAATTATGCTTTCTAATATAGTTCTGATATCATATGCAATCAACTTCTTAAAACCGTTCACTGGGTGTGTTCTTCTAGTGACTGATTTTAAATCAAATGTATCTAATATTGGCAATCCTAGCTTCAATATTCAACAATCCTTCAACATTATTGCCACTCTTCATTTTTTTCTTCTTCATTTTTCATGATATCCTTCTGAAAGTGAGGGACTCCCGACTCAATGCCAAGACCGTTCAGAAAATAGGCTAAGGACTTCTGTGTTCTACGAATGACGAGTCTAGAGCTCCTCATCCTGAAACTCTTTCAACAGTTATGAATACTGGACAAAGCTATTATCCCACTTACAATCGGAATTTTGTTTCCTTAAATGAAGATTTGAACAATTGACAAAGACACAAACAATCACGAATTTTAATTGAATGCAATAGACCTACTTACTTTTTCACTCCGCTACCTAAACGTTGAACTTATTCTATTAGCCACCAGTAAATACCTTCTTTGTGAAGAGTGTTTTGTACTGAAACAAAAATGCTAGCTGATACGGACCGTGGCTGACTCGGCCTCAATTACGGACTGATCCGGCCCAAATTACAGGCTGATTCGGATCGTGTCTGATTCGGCCCAAATTACAGTCTGATTAGGTGCAAATGCCAGACTGATTAGCACTATCTGAAATATAAGAAAAACAATGGTGCACACATACCTGAATTTTTTTAGCAGTTATTACTGTTTTCGCGTGAATAGTAAGATACTGTAAGAGGTTGACTTTCAGCTTTGAAATTTACATCAGATAGTTATTAGAAAATTTCAAGTCGACAACAGAACAAAATAGATATGAGTTATCGAATTTAGCTTTTTAACCCGAAATAACTTTCCAGTGTTTCAATAAAGAATATATAAAATTAACTTTTCAAACATGAGACCAATATCAACGCTATCAAACAGTAAAGTATATAAATTGACCCAATGCATTTATTGATTTCTCATGGAAATAGTGCTTCTTTGCATTATATTTACCCCAAAAATTTGTATACAGTGTTATTGATCAGTAAAACGACAGTATAGCATACTTCGCTGTTATCATCAGATTTTAGTGTAATGTTATCGTAGAATTGTTTTTGAGTAAAATCTCAAGCCAGTAAACCAACTAATTTTTATTTTAAACTGTAAAACATTCAGCAATATGTAATCTGTAGCAAACATACATTAAATCCATTAAATATTGGTGTGTGTGTGTGTGTGTGTGTGTGTGTGTAT